>JAJTIZ010000141.1:0-90461 GCA_021365335.1 Phaeosphaeriaceae sp. PMI808 | reverse complement strand
AGTAAGATAATCTAACTCGTATAGAAAGGATAGATAAAATACCTCTATATAATTAACCTAGACAGTAAAGATACTATATAAAGATACGTTAAGTAACAAGTAAGAGGAGTATATATCGCCTTAGTCTACTAACTAGAAGTAGCTTTTAATCTCTTAATTACTATATAAATAATAGAGCTAAATACTTAGGATATTAAGAATCTTAACGTATAAGTCTAATAGTAGATAGATAATCTAGATAGAGGCCTAAACTTTATACCTCTCTAACTTAAATAGATAAAGCTTTTTATCTTTATAGATAGATTATTCACTAATAATAAGGATCTTAGCTCCTAGCTTAGATTTATAATTATTCTCGCTACTAAAGAACGTATAGGTAATAGATATAACTTCTAGATCTATAGTAATATTATATACTAGAACTTAATTAAGTGTAAGAGGATAACCTAAAGCGTCCTTACTAGCGAGCTATATAGTATAGTTAGTAGCTTTAATAACGCGATTATATTAAGTATAATACTCTACTAAATTATATAGATAATAAACTTACTAAGGATACTAGTCGTAGTCTACTTAGACTTAAAATTACTATATAACTACCTTATTAAGCTTAGTATAATAAATAAGAAGCGGCTAATAATTAATATTATATCTCTAAGAGAATTATATAAGAATTAAGAGATCTTAGAAGTATAATAGATTAATAGATAAGATAATCTAGCCAACGTATATACGAAGAAGACCCTAAATTCAGTACTATAGAAATTAATTATAAGTAATATACTAAATATTAAAGTTAAGGCCCTTATATAGAGGCTAACTTAACTTACTTATTTCAATTCATAAGAATAACGTATAAGAAGAGGCGGCTAAGACTATACGCGTTAATAGTAAACGTATAGCTAACCTACTAGAAAAGAAAGGACTACGTACAATAGATAAATAGTAAGGGCGAAGTAATTAAATAGTAACGTTATGTACGAGATTATAGGTAACTTATATAAAAAGAGAAAAGTTACTAGTATCTATACGTAAATAAGCTATATTACGTACAACGCGTAAACGTTTAGGAGAGAACGCATAGGGCTAATAGGCCTATGCGTTACTCCCCCTATATATAGCCCTTCTCTCTTATCGTACATAGAATAATACTTAAATACTAATTATCCTTTCCTATTATTATATCTATTTCGTACCACCGTCTCCTCCCTACTTACCGCACGCGAATACTATAGAGGAAGCCTCTCTTACCTACTTACCGCACGCGAATACTATAGAGGAAGTACTGCTTACTATAGTAAATACTATAGAGGAAGCGAACCTATACTTTTAATAATTAGAATTATATATAACTAAAATATATTAATAATATTATATATACCTAACTAATACTTAAAAAGATTAGAAAAAGATACTATAAATAAAAAACTATATTACTCTAAAGTTAGCTTAAAAAAAAGTCCTCTAAACACTTTAAATCTTAGCCTTTAGCTGCTTAGTAATTAAAAATCTTAGTAAGCTAAATTAATAAGCTAGATTTTCTCTTTAAAATTCTTATTTACTTATATTTTTAGCTAAATTATTGGTAGAGTTATAACTAGTTTAAAACTATAACTTTTTTTTAGTCTTTTTTTTCGTATCACCCTACTATAGATTACTTACTCCTTTAAACTCGAGCTAGTAATACTATACTAGCCCTTTTATATACTAGAGGTATCTTATCTATTAGATCTATAATATAAGATAATAACTAGAAGATAATAGTACTTATTATAGATTATAATAGATAGTAAAGAGATAATAGTTATCTCTAGGAAGAGAATTAGTTAATAAAATAATACTTACTAAACTATCCTTATAAGAGAGGCGCCCTTTATATATAGGTATAGTATAGTCCCTTCTTAGGGGCTTAGTATTATTACCTAAGTTATATAATTACTAGTTAAGTTATATAATATAGGATCTCTTTATAGAGCCTCTATTATAGAGCCTCCTCTTCTAGCTAATATTCTTATTAGCTTCTATTATAATCTCGTTAAAAACCTTTAAACTATATAGGAAAAGGAAAAAGAGTACTTATATATATTATATACTATATATACGTTCTATATACTTATTATAGTTATTATACTTATATTAAGGTTAATTACCTATTTACCTAATAATAAAGTAAAGAACTATTACTATATAATAGTAAATTATTTATATACTATATATATTACTATCTAGTATAGTATTAATAGGAGAGTTTCCTATAATAAAGATTTTATTAATACTCTACTCTATTACCTTATATATATATAATATATAAAATATATATATAATACCTACTATAAGCTTAATACTATAGTCTTCTATCTATACCCTAAGTTTATTAAGAAAAGTAATTTATATAATATAATACTCTTTAAGTAGAGTAATTAGGCTAGTATTATAATTAAGCTCGGCTTAACCTCGGTTATAGAGATATTAGGTATACCTAATATCTACGAGCTTAACTTAATATAGAGGAGTATAGCTTAATAGAGGAGTACGCGAGTACGCATTACGTAAGCGAGCTATTCGAGCTTCCTATATATATATATAGCGCTCTCTCTATATAGCTTTAAATTAATAATCTATCTCCTACTTATTCCTAAGCTACTCGACTCCAATAGTTATAAGCCTAGCGCTAAAGAATATACGATAGTTCTATCCTATATACTATAGCTTAAGCTAGCAGCTTAGTATACTCTAATCTAAACGTTCACACGCTTACTATAGTCTCTAGCGAAATTACTCTACTTAATAAGGGTACTACCTAGCTTAAGGAGTCTTATAATAGCTAGTATAGTATACTTAACTTAAATACAACGCGCTTAAACTAGGGATTTAGGAGCTTATTAACCTAGAAGTAGATATAGCTCCTAATATCTACGCAGCCGAACCTATACGCCCTATACCCTTATAAGCTCTTGATAAACTAGACGAGATAGCTAACTATAAGCTCGTACTTAATAAATACTAGGTAGTAAGAGAGAGCTAGGTATCTAAAATAGCGAGATTAAGAGCTCTAAGCGCGTAGGTTAACGCGATAGTTAATCTAGGCTATCTATTAATAGTAAAGATAATACTACTTACAAGGAGTCTACTATACTCTAGGGACTTATCTAAACCCTAAAAGCTCTACTTATACTATCTAATACTAGCGTATAAAATCTCTTATAAGCTTAGTACTAAGCTTACCTATAGAAAGTAAAGTAGGGGCGCTAAAGTCCTAAGCTCTAGTATAATAAGTAGAACTACTTATACTAAAGAGCTATAGTATACTTACTAAATAATATTAGGCGAGCTTATAGCTTATAATTTCCTAGAGCTCTTACCCTAAGCTAGCTCTAGAGTAGGCTTAGATAATAAGCTAGTTAATAGTCTAGAAATCTATACTAGGCGATAAGATACTTATACTAGGGTAGCTTAGCGTAATATACTTAGGACTATTATAGGAGTATAGGCTCTATATAGCTAATAATAGATTAGGAGTCTTCGCTACTTTTAGAAGCTCCTCTATACTAAGCTCTAATAAGAGGCCTTACCTATATAGAAGAAAATACTACTAGCTACTAAATACCTATATAAAACTAGAGAGCGCTCTTACTAGAAAACCCTACTCGCTTAGTAAGTAGAGTAAGAGAAAATACTTACGCGCTTAGATAAGCTATACTATACTACTCTTAAAGTAGCGCTAATAGTATAGTAGAACTCTTAAGAGCTTATTAAAGTTAGCTTAACTACTACTCTAAAAGCTCCTATATTCCCTAGTAAGCTTATAGTAGCTCTAATAGACCCTTAGATATTTATAATCCCTCTATAAGGAGCTTTTAATACTATAGATTTAATACTTACCTACTATTCAAGAGTACTATATTCGATAATAGAGGTACTATATACCTAGTTAATATAATAATACTCCTTAAACCTAGCTCCTTTATAAAGGAAACTAGAGTAGACTATATATAAGTAGGAACTTAGTCCTTCCTAATACTAGGAAAGAGTATAAGAGTACTTAAGAACGTACTTAATAGAGTTTATAGAGAGGTATAGAGGATTTAGAGCTCGCTAAAGTAGTAGTAGTAGAGGGTTTTTATATTAATATAGTCTTAGAAGCTTAACTTAGAGAAGCTAGAGTATAGTACCTAGGCTATAATATAATACTAAGGATAGGTATACTAGAGAGTAGCGTAGTATTAGCTATAATAGTACGTAAGTATAACCTTACTTTTATTGAATATAAGCTACTTCCTTTCTACTTAAGCGTTATAAGCGTGAATTAGAGTAAATAAAAGCTCCTCTTATAGACTACTAAGCTAAGATTAGACTCTAAGGAGCTCTAGTACTTAAGAGTAGGATATTTAGGACTAGTAGCTCTTAGAGCGTTAGTTAAGAACGCTAGGAACGTGTATATTAATAGTATAGCTTAGATAAACTATAAGTACTACTCTATAACTTATACTAAATAAGTTATCTCTAGAAGGCTAAAAGAATAAGCTCCGCGCCTATACTAGCGTATAGCCTAGGATCTCTTTAATATACTAAATAGAAGGTTAGGCGAGCTCTAGTTTCTACTACTTAAGTACGATTATAGTAGTAAGCTCTATACCTACGCACTATATAGTAAGACGCTCTAAGAGATTCTAAGAGTATTTAAGAACTTTAAAGTATAGGTAAGAGTACCTATAAGCTCTATATATGCGTATTATATAAGATAATAATATAGTAATACTACTATATAGAGGTACCTTAAGCTTTTAATATTAGGCTTAGATAAAGGGATATAAGTTTAGAGCTCCCTAACGTATACTTATAAGCTAAATAGAGGCCCTAAGAGAGCTAGTTAAGAGGTAGTTATAAAATTAATTAAGATAAGGATAGGAGTAAACCTACCTAAGAAGCTCTAGCTAGAGATAGTAGATATAGTAACGTAGCTTATTAATATAAGTCTAAGCTACGCTTATTAGCTCGAAGTACTAAATATAGTACTTAATAGATAGTTTAGAGGTTACTTTAGATAGTATTAACTAATAGAGGTAAGAGCTACTATTATAGATCTACGCCTAGATTAGAGTAGCGTATACGCGTATAGCTACTAAGTATATCCCTTAAATAAGGATAGAGTAGCTAGGCGTAACTATAGGGGCTTTAAAGTAAGCCCTAGGGGCTATATTAGATATCTAGTAGGATATAGAGTATCTAATATATATAGGATATAGGTCCTAAAGCTAGATTAGGTAATTATAACTTATAATATAATATTTAATAAGACGCTCTTCTATAAAGAAGGAGTAGAAGCTTAATCTTAAGAGCTCTTAGAACTAGAGATTTATAAGCTTATTAATAAGTTGTATAAAAATAAGCTATATACTATAGGAGAGGTCTATAAAGATATATTTAACTAGCTCTAAGAAGTAGTAAGGTACCTAAAAGCTAGGAGTAAGGAGAGTACCTAGTATAAGATCTAGGGGTAATACTCTACGTAAAGCTAAGAGTATAGTAGGCTAGCTAGCTACTTTAGTAGAATAAGAAGTAGACCCTACGTAGGTAGCGAGCTTAGCTAGTAAGCTATAAGGAATCGATATAGAGTAATCTAAGTATATAGGCCTTTAAACTCTAGAGTAAATACCTAAGCCTAGAGCGTATTAATAGTAGGATATTAGTCTAGATTAAATTAATCAACGCGGTAGAGTATCTAAGAGTCTCTAGGAAGTATACTCTACTAGTAAAGTAGACCTAGAGTAGCTAATAGATAAGTATAAAACTTATTAAACTACTACTTACTAAGTAGCTATATCTTCTAAAGCTACTCTAGATAAAGTAGGAGAGAGAGCTCTAAGAAGCTATATACGTAAATAGTAGCTACGCTAACGCGTACGAGTAGGAGACTCTAAAATAAGGACCTAGAAAATAGAACTAGGGGCTTAGGTATATACTTATTATTATATAAACCTAAGTAGGAAAAGTAGAGTAGTATCCTTAATAAGCTACTCCTAAGAGCCTTTATAGCTTAAGATTTAAATAAAGAGCTTATAGTAGTATATACTATAATCGCTACAGCTATATACTTAGTGCCCTATACTAAACTACTATAAGCTCGAATATATAGAGATGAGCTCCTAAAAGAACTATAAACTTAGAAGGATCTCTATATATACTAATATAGGTAGCTCTTTAAGTAAGCTATATAGAAAGAGATTAATATACTACTCTCTATAGGAACTTAGGAAGAGATAGAGTACTTATAAATTAGTAATCGCCTACTACTACTTAAGTAGGTATTTACCTATAAGCTTAATTAAGATAGTTACTTTCTAAAGTATAAAGCTTAGATTATAGTAAGAGGAGACTTATAGGTAATTAATTCAATATAGTTAACCTATACTACTACGCTCGCAGCTCGCTCTTTTTATATAGTAATAGTAATTATAGTATAGTTTAATCTTAAGATAACTTAGTATAACGTTATTAGAGCTTTCCTCTATACTTATAGAGAGTACTAACTAGTAGTAATCTATAAACTACTAGATAGATTTAAAGTAGCTAGAAAGTACGTTAAGCTTAACTAAGCTCTATATAGACTTAAAGACTTACCTCTACTCTAGTATAAGGAGCTCTCTTAAACGCTTAAGAAGGTAGGGCTCTTAGTATTAAAAGAGGAGCCCTACCTCTTCTTCGATAAGGAGCGTAAGATTCTCCTACTCTTCTACGTTAACGATATACTAGTAATAAACTATAAGAACTATTACTTAGATACTTAAAGAATCGTTAAGGTAATTAAGAGAGCTTATAACGTTAAAGATAAAGGTCTAGTAAGCTGGTTCCTAGGAGTATAAGTAATAAGAGATTACTTAAAGAGGACTATTATACTCGTATATAACGAGTATATTAATAAGATTATAAAGAGATTTAATCTAGTAAGCTTAGTACTATTCCTAGCTACTCTACTACCTTAAGAGGAGCTTTAGAGAAGTTAAAAAGAGGCTTTAAAGCGTAAGATAAAAGAGTACTAAGAGTATATTAGCTTAATACTCTATACTATAATTATAGTATACCCTAATATAGCTTTTACTACCTTAAAGCTCTCTTATTATCTTATAAACCTAAGTAAAGAGTACCTTAAAGCCGCGAACTAGGTTATAATATATCTATACTAAACTCGCTACTACATAATTTAGTATAGCTAATATAATAGAGTAGAGCTTCTTATCTATAGAGACGCATTATTTATAGATAATCTAGTAACACGCCGCTTATCTTAAGACTATATTATAACTCTCTTTAGAGGAGTAATCGTTTAGAGAGCTACTTATTAAGTAATAGTAACTACTTTAATAATAGAAGCTAAGCTCCTTACTCTTAAATACGTAAGTAAAGAAGTAATAGCTCTTAAGAGACTATTTAAGGAGCTTACCCTTAATTTAGGAGCTACCTAGAATATATTCTATAATAACTAGTAAATAATTTAACTTATAGTAGGTTAAAATAAGCGCGTAATAACGCGTTTACACTACGTTAATATATAAAATATATAGCTATACTAAGAGTATACTAAAGGCTCTTTTTAAGTCTTATATATACTAATAAACGAGATACTAGCTAATAGATTAATAAAGTACTTACTAAAGTAGTAGTTTAAGAGGTTTAAAGCTTAACTAAACCTAAAAGATATAAGAAAGGAGCTTAAGCTAGGGTATTATAAGAGTAGAGTATATAGAGTATAGAGAAGAGTTTAAATTTAAGAGCTAAAGCCCTATTATATAAATAGGGCGACGAGCTTACTAAAGAGAGCTATTATACGTAGACGACGTATAAAGGCCTCCTTAGCTCGCTTATCCCTAGGAGGTAGAGTAGTAGTAGTAGTAACTAGCTACCTAGTAGTAGTAAGAGCGGTAGTAGTAGCTTTAGTAGTAGAGGTAGTAGGGGTAGTAGCGCAAGAGGGACTAGGGGCGGCGCTAGGGGTAATAGGGTAAGATACTCTAGAGAGCGTAGGGGGTAGAGAGTAAGCTAGTAGAGGTAGTAGTAGAGGAGGTAGAGGGGGAGTAGAGCGCCTAGGCATCTACTATACCCCCTTAAGCTTTAGCGTAAAGCGAAGCTTACGCCTTAGCTAGGCTAATTTAGAGGTACTAGCCTTTAGTAAATAGCGAAGGGTAGCTATAAGCGCTATAGTAGCGGGAGTAGTAAGGGGACTACTAAAAATCAATAGTTAGTACTACTAACTATTAAAAGATAGGATAAAGCTCTATTAAGAGCTACTAAAGCTTATTTAAGAGCTATAATTAGAGCTTATAAGAGAAAGAGTTACTTATATAGGCTTATACTTATACCTATAGGTATAGTGTATATAGCGTAGACTCTCCCTAATAGAGTTATAGTACTCTCTAAGAGAGGTACCTACTAAAGTACTTTTAGCGTAGCTAAGGTAGGACTCTACCTAGAAAGTACTACGCTCTAGAGGAGAGGAAGAGAGTAGTAGAGGCGAGGTAGTAGGGGAGGTAGTAAGGGAGGTATAGGGGGAGGTATAGGTAGAGGTAGTACAACGAGCTTACTACTTCTCCTTCCTCTCCTTCTTCTTCTTCTCTTTAGTAGTAGTAGCTTCTTCTTTACGGCGCGCTTTAGCAACGCGTAGGCGCGTAGAGGTAACTAATTAAGTCTATATAGGAGTTAGTATAGAGCTTATAGAATAGGGATAAGAGCTAGGGTACCTATAGGAACGCGTAGAGCATACGCTAAATAATAACTTATAGGACGTAGTATAGTAATTTATAAGGTTTAGTAAAGTAGAAAGCTTATAGTTTACTCTACGCGCGCACGTTATGTGCGCGCGCTAAGGCCTAAGCTTATAATAGGCGAAATTGTAAGAAACTAAGGTTTTAAGTAAGTTTAGATAGACCCTAAAAATTATAGCTACGTAGCTCGCCTAGGGGTGTATTATAATTAAGCTTAGCTTAACCTTAGTTATAGAGATATTAGGTATACCTAATATCTACGAGCTTAACTTAATATAAAGGAGCGTAGCTTAATAGAGGAGTACGCGAGTACATATTATATAAGCGAGCTATTCGAGCTTCCTATATATATATATAGTACTCTCTCTATATAGCTTTAAATTAATAATCTATCTCCTACTTATTCCTAAGCTACTCGACTTATAATAGCTAGTAAATAGGTAAGAGTTAGGTTAGAGTTAGGTTAGATTATATAATAACCTAACCTAACCTAACCTAAGTTTACTAGGTTAGTACTAGTAATAGGTTAGATTAGGTTAGAGTTATATAGGCTCTAGATTTAGGTTAGGTTAGTATAGACTAGGTTACCTTAGGTCTAAGTAATATATATTTTATATTAAATATAATTTATTTTATTTTTACTAATAAGTATAATTATATTATTATAGCGAATAATTATAGTATATATAAAATACTTAATACTTATAATATTATATAATATTATATAATCTAATAGGTACCCTAACCTAACCTATACCTATACTAGTACTAGGTTCAACTAAACCTATACCTAGGGCCTATACAACCCTAACCTAACCTAACCTAGAGGGGTAGGAACTCTAACCTAACCTAAACCTAGAGTCTATATAACTCTAACCTAACCTAACCTATTAATAGGTACCCCTAACCTATTTACTAGCCTAAGAGTAATCTAGCTAAGCGCGCTAATAGTATAGTAGCTTATATAATCTATATATACTATACCTAAGGTATTATAAACTAGAAGAATATCTATAATAAACCTAATAATTACTATTATAGTTATTATTCTAATTATAATTATAGAGACTACTTTCTAGTAAGTCCTTTTTATAGTATACTCTAGGAGTTATACTCTAGCTAATATAAATAGATTCCTTTAGAGCTTAATAGTTATATTAATTACTTATACTAGTTATATACTATATATAGTATTACTATTACTAATACTACTAATTATAAGACTAATACTTAAGTATATATAACTAGTATTAAGCTTATATATATATAGTATACCTTTAACTTAAAGCTATTAAATAGGAGGTACCTTACTACTTATAGTAGTACTCTCTTAGAAGTAGCTACTTAAACTCTTACTACTATACTTTAGTTTTTAGAGCTAATCTTTATAGAGTAGAAGAACTTAGTAGCTACTATCTATAACCTTATTACTATTATAGGCTATATAGTAAGTTTATATATATCGCGTATATATAGTATATACTAGTACCTTTTAGGTTATACTACCTACTAATAATAATAATAATAATAATAATAATAATAATAATAATAATAATAATAATAATAATAATAATAATAATAATAATAATAATAATAATAATAATAATAATAATAGTAGAAATAGTAAGTATAGTAAAGAGTATAGTAGAGATAAAGATATAGTAATAAGTAGTATAGATACTAGTAGAGAGTAGGTAGAGCTTAAGTAGAGTAAAGAGAGTAAAGATAGTAATAAGAGTTAGGTTAGAGTAATTAGTAGTATAGTTCTTTAATATATAGATACTTAGCCTTTAGCTACCTAATTAACTTTATTCCTTAAGTATATATTAATTATAACGTAGTTTACTATCGAGCGCCCTACCCTACTAAGCGCCCTACTAAATACTAGCGCGACGCCTATATAGTAATATAGTATAATACTATAATAAATTACTATATTATACGTAATAGAATAGTATTAATTAGAAGTATCGCTATTATCTACGTCCTCTATTTCTACCTTATAGGTATAGGAGTTATATCTAATCTCGCTATAACGGCCGTAGCGCCTCTCTACGCGCACCCTCTTTATAGGCGTCTTACTACCCTTATAACTACTACCCTCCTTTTTAGTAATTAGGTTAGATACCTTACTAACTATTAGAGTCTCCTCTACGCGTATATACTACCTTTTATAGGTCTTATACTTTATAAGCGTATTAATAGTATCTTATAGGTAGCCTATTTCCTCCTATATTAATACTATATTATAAGCTATCTACTAAGCGCCTTTACTTAACTACTTAACCTAGAGATCTAATAAACTTACTAGAGACCCTTAATAGTTTTATATATAATTTTAGATTAGTATTAACTACGCCTCTATCTCGTAGGCATTACGTAGTATTTTTACCTCCTAGTTAATAGTACCTAGTATAGGTAGTATTAGTATACGTAGCTATATATCTAGCTTTAATAGTACTACGTTAGGATTATATAGGACTAGCCTAGTGCCTTAAAACCCTACGTAGACATTCTCTACTATAAATATCTTCTTAAAAGTAGATGTAAAGGCTAGTAGGAAGGTATCTTTATTAATATAGTAGATATAGCTATATACTAAGAGTAATATCCTATTACTATAGTAGCGCTTTAATAGTAAGTAGTAGATAACGTTAAGTAGTTATAGTAGGTACGACGAGTAAGATAGTATATAGAGAGTAATAATCTTATTCTCCCTATAGTACTCCTAGAACTCTACTAAGTAGTAGCTCTTATAGCTATTAATAATAAGTAGCCTATACGCCCTAGTAGAGGATACCTTTATATAGGCGTCGAAGTACTTAAGCTACGCTAGCGTAAGGTTATTATTAATCTAGCTAGTAGGAAAGATACTAATAACCTAGTTATAAGGTAGATTAGCGTACTAGGTAGAGATAAGGACCTTACCTATAAAGATAAGGAAGGGTAGGATAATACGCCCTATTATAGCGACGCCTTATACTAGGGTAACCTACTTATAATTACTAGGCTATAGTTTCTTCTATTTTCTAGGTTTATCTAAGCCTATAACTATAAGCTAAGAGGTTATCTTACCTATTATAAAGCTAGACTCGTTAAAATTCTATATATCCTTATCTATAATACTATACTTCTCCTTTATTAACTAAACTAGCGTAAACTATAGATAGATAATTACTAGGTCCTTATAGATAGCTTACTAGTAATTATATAGATAGCTCTAGCGCGTACGTAGCTTAGGTGTACGCTTAATAAACCTATTAACCTAGTTCTTACCTATAGGGTTCCTACTATACTCTCTTAGTAGTCTATTAGCTATATCTTATATATTAGCCTTTAAGAGTAGTATACCTTATAGAGATTTATTAAGTATATACTATATAATTACCTCCTCCTCTAGTTTTATTAGGCGCTTTAAGTTTAGCTTATAGTCGCGTTAGTAGTATATTACGTTATATTATTACTATATCGTCCTCTAAGGAACCTTATAGACTAGCTTAGCGCGTTATAGGCTTCGAATTTAATTACTTTAGATATTATAGATAGTAAGCTATACATTAGCTTTAGTATAGGGTCTTAGAGCTTAGTAGTATTAAGGTATTACATATTATTACTACGTAGGCGTCGCGCTAGTATTTAGTAGGGCGCTTAGTAGGGTAGGGCGCTCGATAGTAAACTATATTATAGGTTATACTCTTTTTACTCTCTTTACTTACTTTATACTTTAACTTACCTTAAAATCTTTAATAAACTCCTCTATATTTTTAAAGTCTTTTACTAGAGTCTATATATTCTAGAACTTATTATAACCTTTCTATCTTAGAAGATATTTAAGTTACTTTTTTCTTTTATACTTTTTAAGTATCCTTTCTACTTCCTATACCTCTTCTCTTTCTCCTATTACTTCTAGGGGTTAGGTATTATCTTCTCTACTAGATTAAAGCTTCTAGTATTTAAAAAGAGAAATATAGAATATATTATAAATATAATAATAAGGTAGTAGAGTTAAGTAGTATACTTATATTCTAACTATACTTTATACTCTAAATAGGCTAATAAACTTATTAGCTAGTTTCTTACTTAGTTAGCTAGTAAGTATTAGGTTCTTTATACTTAGAAGGATAAAGTCTCTTCTCTAAAAGGTTTCTAGTTTATATTTACTATTATAGTATTTAGCTTAGTATACTTATACTTTCTATAATTAGCTCTTAAGTTCTTCTTATACTTCCTATATATATTTTATATACTCTATAGTATTAAGTACCTCTCTCTCTAGCCTACTATCTATAGGAGGTAATATAAGAATAGAGTACTTCCTAAATACTATATAAAAAGGTATAGTCTTAGTTAATTTATAGATTAAATTATTATATATAAATAATATAGTTTTTAGTAAAAATACCTAATTATCTTAGTTTTTAGAAGTAAAGATTCTAAGATACTACTTTAGTATCTAATTCTAGTATTCTATTTACCTATTAGTCTATAGGTAGAAGGTAGTATTTAATCTATACTTTATCTATAGTTAATAGTAAATTTCTACCTAGAAGTCTAATATAAAGATTAGGCCTCTATCTAAGATAATATCTTTCTATAATCTAAAATTTAGGATAATATTATAGAAATAGACTTCTATAAAATCCTTTATATTCTATTTCTTTAATATAGGGAGGTAGATTACTATCTTAGAGAAGTAATCTATAATTATAAGTATTATATTATAAGTATACTTAGAGGAGTTCTTTAAAGGTAGGAGGCTTATAATAAAGTCTAGTAAAACTTCTTTAGAGATATCTTCTAGGATAGGTAATACTATAAGCTACCTATATTACTTATATCTCTTTACTTTACTTCTTTAATAAATTATATAGGTACTTATATAATCCTAAATATCTTAATCTATTATTAGCTAGTAATAGTACCTTATAATTAACTTAAGTATTCTATATATACTAAGATAGCCTACTATATATAAGTTATAATTTTAAAGTAAAATTTCTTACCTAATAGTAGGTTCCTCTAGAATATATAATCTACCTTTATACTATAGGACTTCCTAGTTATTAAAGTACTAATACTATACTTTCCTACTATTTTAAGTACTTTCTACTATTATTAAATCTATAATCCTTATTTATATAAAGGTATCCCTCTACTATAAGTTATATAAGGTTATTATAAGAGCTTTAGACTCTACTATTATAGTTTTACTACTAACTAACTCTTTAGCTAGTAAGTATAGTATATATAGTATATATTCTATAGTACTAGTAGTAGAGCTCCTTTTAGTACTATATACTCTAGTACTATATATCTTATATAGGCTTACTAAGCTAGGCTTAGTTATAGGTTCTCTTATACTATATATTATCCTTATCTTAGTAATCTTACTTACTAGTTATAATTTTTCCTAAAGAGTAGATAATAACTATACTAATAATAGGTTCTCCTACTTATAGTTAGATCTTCTTAAGAGACTATCTATATAATTTAATCTACTAGCCTAATATTTTACTTTAAAATTAAAAGCTCTAAGGTATATTACCTAGTATACTTAGTATAAGTTTAACCTCTATACTATACGTATTAAATATAGGTTATTATAGTCTATTAAGACCTAAATAGTATACTATATACCTTTAAGATAATATCTCTATTATTTAAAACTATAGATAATAGCTAATAACTTAGTATTATATATCTTATAGTATAATTCTACTTCCTATAGTTTTCTTAATATAAAAGTAACTAGATACTATTTACTATTAGGATAGAGTTAAGAAAGGATACTAGAGATTATAAAGATAGAGGTATTAGTCTCTAAGTAAATAGGTAGCTCTAGATTATAATAATATAGGATAAGTATACTTATAAAGTATACTTTAAGTTCTTCCTAAGTAGTCTATACTAAATCTAGCTAGTAGAATTATTATTTTTCCTTTAAGAAATTTATAAGAGGGACTATTTTTTAGGTATACCCTTTAATAAACCTTTAATAGAAGTTAGTAAAGTCTAAAAATAACTATAATTCTTTAATACTAGTTAGTATTCGCTATTATATAATAGTCTCTATACGTATAGGATTAGTATAGATACTATATCTTATAATAATAAAACCTAGAAAGTAAACTTCCTCTAATATAAAAGTATACTTATAAAGATTAATAAAGAGCTCTACTCTTTATAAGGCTTTAAGTATAGAGTAGACTATATACTAGTAGAGTATAATATTATTACTATCTATATAGATAAGAATATTATTAAGGTATATAATAACGTGTTTTATAAGCGAGTAGCTACCCCAAGCGAGTAGCTACCCTAATTTTACTAGTAAAAATCGATAAATTACTACCTAATATCTCTAGAACGACTTAGTAGAATTAGCTAGAAATTTTACTAGTAATAGATATATATATATTCTATAATCTATTAGAATTTAAAGTTAGTAGCTCTTATATTACGTAAGCTATTAGTTTAAGAGGTAGAGTAGCTTAAGAAATAGGTTTTTACTTAATAACTTTCTAGATTCTAATTATAATACGCTATAACTTTAACTATATATAGAACTATCTATTTTACACCTTATAATATAGTTATATCGAGATATCTCTTATATTAACTAAGTTATTAAAGATAGAAGTCTATCTCGCTTAGTCCTTCTAACCCTTATAGGTACTACTACTAATCGAGTATAGCCTATCTTACTTTTAAATAATTATATCTAATATAGTTAAAATCTATATTTAAAATTATAAAGCTATAGTATAATAGCTTGTTTAGTTATATACTAATATAATAATAGTAGATAAACTTACTTTAATCTTTAATAGCTTACGTAATATAAGAGCTATAAACTTTAAATTCTAATAGATTATAGAATATATATATATCTATTACTAGTAAAATTTCTAGCTAATTCTACTAAGTCGTTCTAGAGATATTAGGTAGTAATTTATCGATTTTTACTAGTAAAATTAGGGTAGCTACTCGCTTAGGGTAGCTACTCGCTTATAAAACACGTTATAGATATAATCTAAATATCTACTAAGTACCTTATTTATATATACTTAAAAACTAGCTAGAGTATTTATTAACCTAAAAAGTATAACTAAGTACTTAAAATAGCTATAATAATTATAGAAAGCTATTTTCTACTTATCTCCTCCTTATATCTATATTCTATAGTAGGCGTCTTTAAGATCTAGAGTTATATAGTAACGTATACCTAATAGGTAGTCTAATATCTCTCTAATAAGTAGGAGTAGGTAATAATCCTTTACTATAACTATATTTAGTCTATAATAATCTATATAAAGGTAAAGAGATCTATCTTTCTTAGGAATAAAAAGGATAGGTATACTAGCTAGGCTATTACTATAGTAAATCTACCCTTTATAAAGAGTATCCCCTATATAGGTATAGAGTATTTAAAGCTTATATATAGAAAGATTATAGAGTAGCCTATAAGGAGGTTCTTTTCTCTCTATTAATAGGATTATATAGTCTAAATCCTTAAAACGTAGTAGCCTCTATACTACTTCTTTATTAAATATATTACTATATTCTAATAAAGTACTAGGAATATATATTTTATATACTATAGTTATAATCTAGATATATACTTTATAGTCTAATTTAATTATATTAGCTTAGAGTACTCTAAGTAAGTATAGTTTTACTTATATTTCCTCTAAGTTTTTTATAACCTCCTTAAATATATAAAGTATTATCTAGGCTATAGATATATATCCTTAGCGCTAAGTTTATAACTTATAATCTAGCTATATTCCTTCTCTCTAGAGGAAAGAATTACTAAGTAGAAGAGATACCCCCTCTTTATCTACTCTATATACTATAACTTTAGCTCTATATATTATATTATTATTATTAGTAAGGTATACCTAGAGCTTATAAGTAGTATAGGTATTTTATCTTTATACTCTAATCTAACCTAGTCTAGGAAGCTTAGTATTCTTAATTAGTACTAGTTCTAACTCTACTATAGTTCTTTAGCTAATAAGGCTAATATTAGCCTATAGATTTAAAATTACTTAAAGTTTAGTTTTAGGACTAGTATCTAAATTAGTATAATATATATACTTTATACCTAGTAAGATATTAATTACTCTATATCTTACTATCTCTAGACTAACTATAAGGCTTAGTCTTTTCTTATTTAGTTTATATAGATAGGAGTATAATTTAGGTTTAAGCTTTAATACTCTTTAGTATAATATCCTTTCTTATAGTACTTAAAGTATTTAACTAAAGCCTTATCTATTAGCTTATTCTAGGATTTTTATATATTATCTCTAGATAGTATTTCTTTTTAGTATAGCTTTTATATACTACTTATATATTCTTTATATATATTAGGCGCGCTATATAGGTTCTACTCTAGTATTAAGCTAAGAGTAATAAGATCTTCTCTTATAGCTAGAACCTAGTAATAATTTATAATAGCTTATTATAGATTAGGTTATAGTTTTAAGAATAGGTATTATACCCTTTATTCTTCTATATAAGGGAGGAGCTAATCTTTAAAGACTTCTAGGTATCCTATAAATAATTAGACTATCTAGTCCTTATATTATTCTACTAATAAGTATACTATAGCTACTTCTAAACTATAATTAATAGGGTTAGAGAGTAGGTCTAGTAGGTAGATCTTAAAATATTTCTATATTAGTATTTTATTATTACTAAAACTATACTTATAGTATATATACTATAGTTTATATAGATCCCCCTTAAGGTACTATATAGACTAAAGGACTTTTTACTTATTATATTTAAATTTATAGGGGTTTAGGTAAAATATAGTTTTATATTTATATATAAACTCCTAGTATTCTTTTAGAAACTTACTCTTATACTCTATAGGGTCTTTTAGATAGAGGGTATATTTTACCTTTACTTTATCTATAGGACTACTTATACCCTACTTATATAATAAAATAATTATTACTTCTAGATTACCTATTATAGGTATAGTAGGAAAGGCGCCCTATTCTAGGTATATAATCTTATCTTTAATAGTATATAGAGTATAAATTTTAATTAGTATATTATATTAAGTAGTTACTTTATAGATATATTTATCTATTATTATAGGCGTACTTATTATATATTTATACTATATATTATCTATAGGAGGCTATAGTTTTTATTTAACTATTAGGTATATACTCTCCTCCTTAGTTATAGTATAGTATAGAGAGTATATATTTATTATTCCTAGACTATTAGTAGAAGAAGTATTATTATATAAGGTAGTAACTAGAAGATAATAGTACTTATTATAGGTTATAATAGATAGTAAAGGGATAATAGTTATCTCTAGGAAGAGAGTTAGTTAATAAAATAATACTTACTAAACTATTCTTATAAGAGGGGCGCCCTTTATATATAGGTATAGTATAGTCCCTCCTTAGGGGCTTAGTATTACTACCTAAGTTATATAATTACTAGCTAAGTTATATAATATAGGATCTCTTTATAGAGCCTCTATTATATATAAAGCTAGTTGAAGACTTAGACTTAATTAAGAGCTTTATCTTATTACTACTAGCGCTAGCGCCTTTAGCCTCTATAATACCTATAATACTATCTCTAGTCGCGAGGACTCTATTAAATAGTATACGTAGTAGTAGCTTATATTATAAAGGCTTATTTTTAAACTTTCTAGTATCTTTGTGCGCTCTAAAGTACATCTCTAATATACTATAATTAGCGTTAATAACTCTATCTAGACCTATCTTAAACCTAGACTAGTTAATAAGATTAACCTAGACCTTCTAGTCCTTCTTAAGCGCGTTATACTTATTCCTATACTGCGATTTATCTACTAGTCAGCTAGTAACTCGAGCTACTTATTATACTACGTATACCTATGCTTCTACTTTATACCCTGAATCTGCGCGCTACCTACAGTCAATTACTGTCACAAAGGCTTCGATAAGAGCTAGCTCTATCTTATCTATCTATCTGGCACCTACGGCTAGCGCTGGCGACGGCGAGGCGCTCCATGTGCTTATATTATAGCCGAGTTGAGATGGAGCTGGTGAGGGAGATGGGTCGAAGAGTACAATACTCTGCTAAGCTATACGTTAGAGATCTGGGTTGCTTGGCGTTAAAGGCTCCATAGGGTTGAGATGGTCGTTGAGATGGCTGAGTCAGAAGTCGTGGGACAAAAAACAGCTGCACCGCACCAAACACGCCGTGTTTTTGTCGTCCCGATTCGGCAGGCGCACCAGCCATAACCTAAGCCGCCTCGGCCATTTATTCGGCGTGTTACTCAGCGATAAATACTTCTCATAAACAGGGTGCACCAAACAGGGCCTAAGGCAGAGGTTTCCATTCGGGGCTAGCTCTGGCTCTGGGTCACGCTAGTCCCGAATGGGAAGACGGACTAGGTACCAAGTCGGGAACGCTCGGGTCACTGGGCAGCAGCTGGGCTACGATTAGCTGTATTGAGTGGGTCAAGCGAGCCTATATGGGGAGCTGTAGGTTCCGTTGCTGAGGGTCTAATCAAGTGCCAGTCTCAGTGCCTTTACAAAAGCAGGATTTCCCGATGTGTTGTTTGAGTCAGCATTGATACCAACAGGAGTTTCGTCCATAAGCTAGCCGACAGGGTTTCGAGCCACCCGGGGTTTCGAGCCACCCCTCAGAAATCGGCCACCCATCTGAAAATCGTGTTTATTCTCTCAACCTAGTTACAATTGCCACTCTGTACACATGTACACATAGACTGAAGGGTTCTAGCTGCTACTTCAGTTACCACTCTCTCTACTTCTCTCTCTACTGCTTTATTATTATTTTGTGACTCCAAAAGAGTAGAGGTTTGTATAGCTACTATAATTGTCTCTATATCTATAAAACGTTGATTTAGGTCTATACGAACTTTCTTTTATAGCTACTAAGGCTTAAGAGCTTTAAGTTAACTATAAAGTCTTTTATTCTCTACTTTAAGTACTACTACTTATATATTTACTACTATAAGTACCTTACCTACTTTTTTAAAGAGCTAGTAAGTCTTATAACTAATACTCTTATTCTTATAAAGCTCTCTCTAAGCTATAAAAAGATTATAAGGACTATAAGGAGTAGAGAGATAGCTCTTAGTAGGTTAATATTATAGTAACTACTATAGTTCCCGTAATACTAGTACTACCTACCCGAGCTACTAGTCTAGAGAGCCCGAGGAGAGCTTAGAGAGCCTCTAGAGTATAGGTATAATATAGAGGCCTTACGCTAAGCGTACGGGCTATACCCCTAATATATATCTTCTAACCTAAACTATTATTTAACTTCCTCTTATTACGTAATATCTTATATTATACCTAAGTACTATACGTAGTATATTAATTAAGCTTCTAAAGTAAGCTCTAATATCTCTACTCGTTACCTCTTGTAATATTATATTGCGTTACTAATCTAATAACTAATATATCCTAGAATTACCCTAATACTCTATAATTAATCCTAAGCTAGCTATAAGCTCTTTAAGCTAACTCTACTATACTAAGAGCTAGTAATAAAGTACTATATACTAGCCTTACTAAATAAGAGGACTACTATTAATAGTAGATAGAGGAGCTCTAATATAAGCTTAAAATAATTAAGACTAAGTCTACGCCTAATTCTTCCCTAGTTATTATTATAACTAATAATAAAGTAACCTAGTTAATACTAGTAATAAGATACTATCTAGAGATAGCTTAACTCCTATAATAATAAATATACCTACTATACTAATAGCCTAGCCTTATACTAAATAACTACCTAATCTACCTATATTTAATAGTAGGAGAAAGAACTTACTACTCTTTTATTACTAAACTTTAATATAAGCTCTATAGTAATACTAATTAATACCTAAATAAAGAGTTAAAACTTATTTATACCTACTCCTACTTAAATAAGATCCTACTACGCTTATAGACCTACTTATAGATAGTAATATTATTACTATAGAATAATTTATTAAATTCCTATAAGCTATATATAGAGACCTAAATAAGGAGCTCTTAGTATAGAGTAAACTTAATAATCTAAAGTAAGGAAGAAAGAGTTTCTTTTCCTATTTTACTAAGTTTTAAAGGCTAATTACTAATACTAGTTTAAATAAAGCTACCTAGATTAATTAACTCTAGCGCTCCCTCTTAGAGGAATTGCGACGCGCTATAATAGGCGTTAAAATCCTAGACTAGCTTAATAAGTACGCTAACTTAATTACTCTATATAATAATAACCTCTAATACCTACTAAACTACTAATACTACTATAGGGCTTAATATATAGCTCCTCCTAGAGACCTAGATACTATAGAAATTAATATAACTACTAACTACGCCCTAGCTAGCTCTATAGAACGCTAGAAGCGCGTTAAAGAAGGATATTACTTTAAATATAATAAGAAAGGCTATATCTCTCGCAACTACTCTATTCCTATACTATAGATATACTTAAGTAGTATACGCCTATATTCCTCCTCTATACATAAGTAACCTAGAAGCTCTTATAGCTACTAAACGTTATCTTTATTATACTACTCTAACTAGCCCTAAGGGCGCTATAGATCTTACTCCTACTCCTACTCCTATAAGGGAAAAGCCTTATCCTAAGGATAAGTTACTCCTTAGGACTACGTATTTATTAAATCTCTACTAAACTCTAGTCTAAGCCTTACTAAGATACCTAGAAATACTATATAATAACTCTATACTTACTCTAATAAGGCCCTACTAAGAGAGACCTAAAAGCTCTTATAGATATAGGAGTAACTAGTATAGTATATATTTATAGAGATTTTGCGCGTAATCTAAAATTAAACTAAACACTACTACCTTATATAATATACCTAACTAGATTTACTAGAACTATACTTAATAGTAGAGAAATCTCTTATACTATTAATCTAATCCTCTAATATAGAACCTATAAAGAGAACCTATACCTATATATTATAAATATAGGTCGCTACGATATAATTCTTAGCTAACCCTAGATATATAAGTATAGAGTTAGTATTAACTATAATCGCGAGTAGTTAACGTTTAACGCTCGACGCTATATAGAGCGCTGCACGCGTAGAACCTAAATCTACTACTTTAATATATCTTATCGCCCTAACGCACGACGCCCTAATATATCTTATTATCCTAATACGCGACGTCGCCCTAACGCGCCTTATCGCACGAGCCTAACTATCTAATATAAATATAACTACTAGTTACTAAAGATAAAGCGCTAGCTATAAGAACCTAAGATAGAACTAAAAGGAGAACCTTTAGGCGTCCTAAAAGCTAAGAGGGAGGAGCTAGACCTTATATCTTAGGATGCAGCATCTTCAGCATCGCTAGGCACGGCCTGCAGGGCATCCACTTGACCATCTTCAGCGGTTTCGAGCGATGGAGGAGCCTGGAATTGGTGAATACTGCTGACGGGAGAAACTTCTAGACGAAGGTCTTGATACATGTTGCGCAGCGTCGTTCATCTGCTAGCATGCACCACAAAGCCGATGTCATCAAGAAAGGCACCAGATTCCAAGGCGGTGATCGAATTGGATCTGCTGGAAGTTTGCAAGGAGGTAAGAGAAAGGGTGGACAAGATGACCGCCGGAAAACTGCTAAGTTAGCCGATTTACATATATATACTTTGTCCTCATATCTGCCGTGCGAGGTGCCAATCCTTCGCACCTCGTTCCAAAGAACATGTCACAGTGTGCCCAAGACGTTCATGGAGTAGAACAAGATTCGATATCTGCACGCTCCACTCTGCAGCAGCCGATGTGGATGATCGTGTGCGAGTCGTGTATGCAGCCGCACACGCAAGGCTGAACTCTAAACTTTCGTCCTGCTCGTAAAGATGGCAACAGAAATAATCTGTTGAGATTCTCGAGCTGACAACACACGAATGTGCGTGATCATTCTATAAGCGTGATGCGGCTTTGCCAGAAGCGGGACCATCTGCAATTCGACTGTCTGGCAACGTGCATAGAGCGAATCGCATATATCTGTTTTATAGTCTTCTCAACTTCAGCCTTGTCGATTTCAGCCTTTTCACGGGCGAAGTAAAGCTTTCAGCCTCGTCAGGCAGATCCTCATAGTGGTAAGTGCGAATCACAGCCATGCAGCTGCCCTTCGAGTGGGTAATACCGTTGCTTTCATGGTCTGACTTCGGTCGCCAGTATTGCATGACAACGTTATTATAAGGCGTACGAAGTTCGGCACAGTGAACCCTTCGAGTCATGTTCTCTGCCTCACTCGATTTCGGGTTGCAGGATTCAGCCTTGTACCAAGAATTATTCGCTGATCTTCTCCTTGGTGAAGAGATGTCACGCTAGAACAGGATCTGAAAGAAAAGCTTAGAAGTGATGTGAACACGCAGAAGCACAAGATTCTTCATTCGTAGTAATATCGACCTGATTAGCCTCCCCATCACTAGCAGCAAGGGAACCCAGAACTAGCTACAGTCATACCTAACGCCCATAGTTAATAAGGCCCGGCAACCTAACGGGCGAGACGGAAACGAAATACAATAGCTTAACGGTAGGTTTAGAGGATAGAAGACTAAAGTTACAGCCTGCGCCGTATACGCTTGTAGAGGGATTTTTACAGCTCGCTAGGCCGCTGGTGCAGCCGCTTTTGCCGGCAAGTGGGCGAGGCGTATGTGATATAGTCATATGAATCAGCCAGAGAATCAAATGTTTCAACATCTCCGCCGGGGTGTGGTGAAATGATTGCAAATCTACTGACTTTTAGCACTCTCTCACAGACTCGCGTGTGAATCAAACATTTTTCATAGTTCAATATCTGAACAACACCGTCTTCTTCACAAGCCTTCACAACATCCTCCAAAAAATTATCGGTTGACTCCTCTACCGCCAAGGAGGCTATATTATCGAAGAAGCCTGACATTATAGAATTCTTGGCTTGAAAACATGGTAGAATGCGTGATTCGAACACAGAAACGATGGCATTGTATTTGTAGGCTTCATTAGACTACAACATTGCAGAAGTGTGCCATTCGTTCTCCACTTTCAGGATGCTAGACACAAGATGCAGGCTATCTAGTGCGGATATAATCAATCACCTGGCTTTGGAATAAAATTCCGAGGTACCCACTCAGTGCTGTTTTGGCGTACAACGACATAGACCAAATACAATCTGATGGATACCACAAGACATCGTCTGTTGCATCCTTTGGCGCTGGCGAGTAAGGCGGAGCTACTGCGATATTTGCAAGAGCCACTCGTTCATGCCCAGTTTTGTTTATGTTGCTAGGGACGCAGGTGCATTCCATAATAAGACCACAATACTAGAGATTATATTTTTTATAACTTTGACATGTAGTATAAAATCATCACAAGTCAGATTGGCTGAGTGGTTTAAAGCGTGCACAACCGCCTAACGGCTCTCTTGCTATGCGACACCTGTTAACACGCAGTCACAGGGGATCAATGATCGATCGCGTGTTGTACGGAACAAGGCACAACGTATGACGTATGTACACCAGCTGATGTGCTATCTATCCACACCTATCCTTGATTGGCTAGCGAACCATGTCTTCGTAAATCTTACCTAAACGGTCATCTACAAATGCAAATGGATGATCTATTTAGCTTGAACATCTCTACAAACTCGTATTTGACCCCTTCGGCATCTCCGTCAATACCTTGACCAGAAAACCTTATGTTCCAGTGGGGGCAAATGTCACCGTTGTTTCCCCAACCACGGTTCACAAACGCTACTATTCAACAAGAACGCCCCTCCCCCACTAAAGCACTTTTTTGGTAAGAATGCCCCTATACCTCCCCAGCGGGGACAGTGGCCCCTCCCCTTGCCAAAGTCAAGAAATGTATAAGACGTCGAAGTCTTCCTAGGAAACAGGTTCCTTTCTAGACATACCTTTTACCCTACTCCTTTTTAGCCTCCCGTCTTCTCTACCCGTATGACAACTACTAGAGATACAATTCCCACCAATTCCACAATGGCAGCTCGACGAGCAATTCTGCCTCTACGCAGTCTACTCAATCGCCAATGCGCTACTGTCGTCCGCCAGCAGCAGCGAGCATCCAGCTCATCTTCTACACAAGCTCTCGCCTATAAAGCCCTCCACCGCCAAATCGCACCTCTCCTAACTGAAGAACTTTAGTGATCAGCGCCAGCTACTATTAGCAATATTCTCTACGAAACACTACTCCCCTCCTAAACTCCTCCTAAGCGCCATATCTTTAATTACTTGTATAGAATAAGCCTAGTGTCTTATCTCGCGTCTCTAGCATTCTAACTACCTAGGGGTTTAATATTAATAGCTTAGTAGTATGCAATACCAAGGTAGATAACTTATCACGCATAATAATTGTACTCTAAGGCTAGGACAGTATAGTAGAGTAGGCACGCCGCCAGCTTAAGGATCTAGTCCTAGTCTAGGCTGTACTAGACTACACAGAATCACCTCTTGTCTAGCGCGAGTTACTTCTCGCTAAGATCTCTATTCTTGGTCCTAAGTACTTTAAGGAACTTCTAGCGCACCATCGTGAGATAGCACAAGAACTAACCAATGTGGAGCGTAATTAATATACTCAGGATTCTGCTCGCGATTCTTTGAGAAGAGATTTCCATCTACCCAATCTAGCCATCAGCCAAGCGCTTCGTTATAAGCATGAACATCTTGAGGCTATTACCTTTATAACCCACTAGTTTAGAGGGAAAGTTTTAGATATCAGTACAAATAATTCCATTATCAAGCCTCCACTAAGTTAGTAAGGATTAACTTATTTATAAAACTCATTACTCTATCCGGTATCCTTAAGTCTGCACGGACAGGTCTGATAGCCTTGCCTCGGTCACCGCTCTACAGAGTAGATGAAGTCGAAGCGAAGGAAGCAGAGGATATTGTAGATAGTAGTTTACTTCCCCCTAGTTAATCGGCTTGGTTACACGGTGGAAAGATAAAACCGTTTCTTGTAAGCGTCTCGATCTACATGTATACCTTAGTTCACTTAGGCGTTCTTCGGGGCGAAAATGGTATTGAAGATCAAAAAAAAAAAGGCACTGACAAGGAAATTGCTACCTATTTCCGTACTGGAAACATTATTAGCCTGGTTGTGCCCGTCAAACCGGCTACAATAGTAACCAAAGGCACCGTGCCTGGCGCCGCCCCCATTGCTGAAAACAGTGCTCCCGGCGATACTCCCGATGCCACTGTTGCTGCTGCCGAAGACACTGCTCCCGGCACTACCGAAGACACCGCTCCCGGCGCCATCGGCACTGCTGAACAGACTTGTCAACAATCAAATCAATCAAATTTTTTCGCCGTTTTAGTGTTGTTTTGAAGAGCTAGCTCATAAAAATTTGCTTGATTGTTTTGATACTTTGCGGGGGCGTTTTTGTTTTAATTCTTGATCGTCTTAATACGTTTTAAATGCGATCGCGATCCGTTTTATATATAAAAGCTCACCCGCTCTAATCCTAGTTGCATATCTTATAGATCGCGGCCACCTTATTGTCGCTAAGAGCTATCTCAGCCTCATCTATTGCTGCTTTACTTGGTGGTTTAAAGCTAGCCGCCCACTAACTTTTAATATACTATAAAGCTACTAGTAATTATAATCTAATATTGCGTCGCCGTAGCTCTAATAGGTCGCTAAGCTGGCTAAACAAGCGCTCGTAATCGCAGCTGCTAGCTAGGATAGTTAGTACGTTAATTATAAGTTATACTAACTGCGGGTATTTTAGGCGTAAAGCGATCTAATAGCTAATAGGATTACTACTAGTTTTAAATTACTAACTTATCTAAGCTAGCTTAAACCGTCGCCAATAGTCTAACTAATCTATTATAGTAAGCTCCTCGTCACTATTATTACTAGGCTCTACGTTAATAAGTATAGTAATAGAGTCGCGTAAACTACTCGTACGTACTACTTTTATACGCAATAGATAAGATAATAATAGCCTATATAGCGCCTAAAGTAGCTATAACACTACCTTATTTTAGTAGAGCTAGTTAGGCTTATTATACTAGCTATTCGCATAATAGTTCTTATAGTATAGGTAGAGGTAGTAGGTAGTATAGTATATAGGTAAGTCGTCGAGCCTATAATAGTAATTATTAAGCTTTACCTACGTAGTATATAGGTTAATTATTATATAGTCCTTAGGCGCGCTATTAGCGTTAAAGTCAATACTTTTATATAGCTCTAGTATAGTCTTATAGACCTTAAAGATAGCTTTATATTATAGAATAATCTTATATATTACGCTAAACTTACCTAACTTACCCTATACTTTAAGGCTACTATAGGCCTCCTTTAGTAGCTAGAGTACCTTAATATACTTAGTTATTACTACCTAGTTAGTAGCTAATAGCCTACCTAACCTTATTTAAGTAGGCGCCTTAGGCGTCTTATTACCCTTATTAGTAGTATATAGATTATCGCGCTCTTATTAGTTAATATTATAAGGTAGTAACTAGAAGATAATAGTACTTATTATAGGTTATAATAGATAGTAAAGGGATAATAGTTATCTCTAGAAAGAGAGTTAATTAATAAAATAATACTTACTAAACTATCTTTATAAGAGGAGTACCCTTTATACGTAGACGTAGCGTAGTCCCTTCTTAGGGGCTTAGTATTACTACCTAAGTTATATAATATAGGGTCTCTTTATAGAGCCTCTATTATAGAGCCTCCCCTCCTAGCTAATATCCTTATTAGCTTCTATCGCAATCTTATTAAAAACCCTTAAACTATATAGGAAAAGGGAAAAGAGTACTCGCGTATATCGCGCGCTATATACGCGTCTTATATACTTATTATAGTTATTACGCTCGCGTTGAGGTTAATTACCTATTTACCTAATAATAAAGTAAAGAACTATTACTATATAATAGTAAATTATTTATATACTACGCGCGTTACTACCTAGCGCAATATTAATAGGAGAGTTTCCTATAATAAGGATTTTATTATTACTCTACTCTATTACCTCGTATAGGTATAATATATAAAACGTATATATAACGCCTATAATAAACTTAATACTATAGTCTTCTATCTACGCCCTAAGTTTATTAAGAAGAGTAATTTACGTAATATAATACCTATTAAGTAGAGCGATCTAGCTAAGCGCGCTAATAGTATAGCGGCTTACGCGACTTATATGCGCTACGCCTAAGGTATTACTAACTAGAAGAATATCTATAATAAGCCTAATAATCGCTACTATAGTTATTATTCTAACTATAATTATAGGAGCTACTCCCTAGTAAGTTCTTTTTATAGCGTACTCTAGGAGTTACGCTCTAACTAATGTAAATAGGTTCCTTTAGAGCTTAATAGCTACGTTAATCGCTTATACTAGTTATATACTATATATAGCGTCGCTATTATAAATACTACTAATTATAAGACTAACGCTCTAGTATATATAACTAGTATTAAGCTTATACGTATATAGTATACCTTTAACTTAGAGCTATTAAATAAGAGGCGCCTTACTACTTAGGGTAGTACTCCCTTAGGAGTAGCTACTTAAACTCCTACTACTACGCCTTAGTTTTTAGGGCTAATCCTTATAGAGTAGAGGAACTTAGTAGCTACTATCTATAATCTTATTACTATTATAGGCTATATAGTAAGTTCGCGTATATTATATATATATAGCGTATACTAATACCTTCTAGGTTATACTACCTACTAATAATAACGACGATAATAATAATAATAATTAGCCTAGTTAAGAGGTAAATCTAGAAAATAAGGGGATAGAGAGAATAGTAGGAATAGTAAGCTTAGTAAGGATAGAGATATAGTAATAGATAGTAAGGACGCTAGTAGAGAGTAGGTAGAGCTTAAATAGAGCGAGGAGAGTAAGGATAGTAATAAGAATTAGGTTAGGGTAATTAGTAGCGTAGTTCTTTAATATATAGATACCTAGCCTTTAACTACCTAATTAACTTTATTCCTTAAGTATATATTAACTATATAGGTTATACTCTTTTTACTCTCCTTACTTACTTTACGCTTTAACTTACCTTAAAATCTTTAATAAGTTCCTCTATATTTTTAAAGTCTTTTACTAGAGTCTATATATCCTAAGACTTATTATAACCTTCCTATCTTAGAAGATATTTAAGTTACCCTTTTCTTCTACATTTTTTAAGTATCTTTTCTACTTCCTATACCTTTTCTCCTTCCTCTATTACTTCTAGGGGTTAGGTATTATCTTTCCTACTAAATTAAGGCTTCTAGCGTTTAAGGAGGGAAATATAGAATATATTATAAATATAATAATAAGGTAGTAGAGTTAGGTAGTATACCTATATTCTAACTATACTTTATACCCTAAATAGGCTAATAAACTTATTAGCTAGTTTCTTACTTAGTTAGCTAGTAAGCGTTAGGTTCTTTATACTTAGAAGGATAAAGTCTCCTCTCTAAAAGGTTTCTAGTTTATATTTACTATTATAGTATTTAGCTTAGTAAGCTTATACTTTCTATAATTAGCTCTTAAGTTCTTCTTATACTTCCTATATACGTTTTATACGCTCTATAGCGTTAGGTATCTCTCCCTCTAGCCTACTATCTATAGGAGGTAATATAAGAATAGGGTACTTCCTAAATACTATATAAAAGAGCGTAGTCTTAGTTAATTTATAGATTGAATTATTATACGTAAACTATACTATTTTTAGTAAGAATACCTAATTATCTTAATTTTTAGAAGTAAAGATTCTAAGATACTACTCTAGTATCTAATTCTAGCGTTCTATTTACCTATTAGTCTATAGGTAGAAGGTAGTACTTAACCTACGCTTTATCTATAGCTAATAGTAAATTTCTACCTAGAAGTCTAATATAAAGATTAGGCCTCTATCTAAGATAATACCTTTCTATAATCTAAAATTTAGGATAATATTATAGAAATAGGCTTCTATAAAATCCTTTATATTCTATTTTTTTAATATAGGGAGGTAGATTACTATCTTAGAGAAGTAATCTATAATTATAAGTATTATATTATAAGTATACCTAGAAGAGTCCTTTAAAGGTAGGAGGCCTATAATAAAGTCTAGTAAGACTTCTTTAAAGATATTCTTTAGGATAGGTAACGCTATAAGCTACCTATATTACTTATATCTCTTTACTTTACTTCTTTAATAAATTGTATAAGTACTTACGTAATCCTAAATATCTTAATCTATTATTAGCTAGTAATAGTACCTTATAATTAACTTAAGCGTTCTACGTGCGCTAAAATAGCCTACTATATATAAGTTATAATTTTAAAGTAAAATTTCTTATCTAATAGTAGGTTCCTCTAGAATATATAATCTACCTTTATACTATAGGACTTCCTAGTTATTAAAGCGCTAATACTACGCTTTCCTACTATTTTAAGTACTTTCTACTATTACTAAACCTATAATCCTTACTTATATAAAGGCGTCCCTTTACTATAAGTTATATAAGGTTATTGTAAGGGCTTTAGACTCTACTATTATAGTTTCGCTACTAACTAACTCTCTAGCTAGTAAGCGTAGTATATATAGTATATATTCTATAGTACTAGTAGTAGGGCTCCTTTTAGTACTACGTACTCTAGTACTATACATCTTATATAAGCTTACTAAGCTAGGCTTAGTTATAGGTCCTCTTATACTACGCGTTATTCTTACCCTAGTAATCTTACTTACTAGTTATAATTTTTCCTAGAGGGTAGGTAATAACTATACTAATAATAGGTTCTCCTACTCGTAGTTAGATCTTCTTAAGGGACTATCTATAGGATTTAGTCTACTAGCCTAGTATTTTACCTTAAAATTAAAAGCTCTAAGGTATATTACCTAGCGTACTTAGCGTAGGTTTAACCTCTATACTACGCATATTAAATATAGGTTATTATAATCTATTAAGACCTAAATAGTATACTATATACCTTTAAGATAATATCTCTATTATTTAAAACTATAGATAATAGCTAATAACTTAGTATTATATATCTTATAGTTTAATTCTACTTCCTATAGTTTCCTTAATATAAAAGTAACTAGATACTATTTACTATTAGGGTAGAGTTAAGAAAGAATACTAGAGATTATAAAGGTAGAGGTATTAGTCTCTAAGTAAATAGGTAGCTCTAGATTATAGTAACGTAGGATAGGCGTACTTATAAAGTATACTTTAAGTTCTTCCTAAGTAGTCTATACTAAATCTAGCTAGTAGAATTATTATTTTCTCTTTAAGAGATTTATAAGAGGGGCTATTTTTTAGGTATACCCTTTAATAAACCTTCGATAGAAGTTAGTAAAGCTAAAAATAACTGTAATTCTTTAATACTAGTTAGCATTAGCTATTATATAATAGTCTCTATACGCGTAGGATTAGCGTAGATACTACGTCTTATAATAATAAACCCTAGGAAGTGAACTTCCTCTAATATAAAAGTATATTTATAAAGCTTTAAGTATAGAGTAGACTACGCGCTAGTAGAGCTTAATATTATTACTATCTATATAGATAAGAATATTATTAAGGTATATAATGTAGATATAATCTAAATATCTACTAAGTACCTTATTTATATACGCTTAAAAACTAGCTAGAGTATTTATTAACCTAAAAGGTATAACTAAGTACTTAAAATAGCTATAATAAGTATAGAAAGCTATTTTCTACTTATCTCCCCTTATATCTATATTCTATAGTAGGCGTCTTTAAGATCTAGGGTTATATAGTAACGTACGCCTAATAGGTAGTCTAACGTCTCTCTAATAAGTAGGAGTAGGTAATAATCTTTTACTATAACTATATTTAGTCTATAATAATCTACGTAAAGGTAGAGAGATCTATTCTTCTTAGGAATAAAAAGGATAGGCGCGCTAGCTAGGCTATTACTATAGCGAATCTACCCTTTATAAAGGGTATCCTCTATATAGGTATAGAGTACTTAAAGCTCGCGTATAGAGAGATTATAGAGTAGCCTATAGGGAGGTTCTTTTCCCTCTATTAATAGGATCGTATAGTCTAAATCCTTAAAACGCGGTAGCCTCTATACTACTTCTTTATTAAATATATTACTATATTCTAATAAAGCGCTAGGAATACGTATTTCGTACGCTATAGTTGCGATCTAGATATATACTTTATAGTCTAATTTAATTATATTAGCTTAGAGTACTCTAAGTAGGTATAGTTCTACTTATATTTCCTCTAAGTTTTCTATAAGTTCCTTAAATATATAAAGTATTACCTAGGCTATAGATATATATCTCTAGCGCTAAGTTTATAACCTATAATCTAGCTATATTCCTTCCTCTAGAGGAAAGGATTACTAAGTAGAAGAGGTACCCCCTCTTTATCTACTCTATATACTATAACTTTAGCTCTACGCGTTATATTATTATTATTAGTAAGGCGTACCTAGAGCTTATAAGTAGTATAGGTATTTTATCTTTATACTCTAATCTAACCTAGCCTAGGGAGCTTAGTATCCTTAATTAGTGCTAGTTCTAACTCTACTATAGTTCTTTAGCTAATAAGGCTAATATTAGCCTATAGGTCTAAAATTACTTAAAGTTTAGTTTTAGGACTAGTATTTAAATTAGCGTAATACGTACGCTTTATACCTAGTAAGATATTAATTACTCTATACCTTACTATCTCTAGGCTAACTATAAGGCTTAGTCTTTTCCTATTTAGTTTACGCGGATAGGAGTATAATTTAAGTTTAAGCTTTAATACTCCTTAGCGAAATATCCTTTCTTATAGTACTTAAAGTATTCAACTAAAGCCTTATCTATTAGCTTATTCTAGGGTTTTATACCTTATTCTTAGATAGTATTTCTTTTTAGCGTAGCTTACGTATGCTGCTTACGCGTTCTTTATACGCGTTAGGCGCGCTATATAGGTTCTACTCTAGCGTTAAGCTAAGAGTAATAAGATCTTCTCTTATAGCTAGAACCTAGTAATAATTTATAATAGCTTATTATAGATTAGGTTATAGTTTTAAGAATAGGTATTATACCCTTTATTCTTCTATATAGGGGGGGAGCTAATCTTTAAGGACTTCTAGGTATCCTATAAATAATTAGACTATCTAGTCCTTACGTTATTCTACTAATAAGTATACTATAGCTACTTCTAAACTACGATTAATAGGGTTAGAGAGTAGGTCTAGTAGGTAGTTCTTAAAATATTTCTACGTTAGTATTTTATTATTACTAAAGCTACGCTTATAGTATATATACTATAGTTTATATAGATCCCCCTTTAAATACTATATAGACTAAAGGACTTTTTACTTATTATATTTAAATTTATAGGGGTCTAGGTAAAATATAGTTTTATATAAGTATATAAACTCCTAGTATTCTTTTAGGGACTTACCCTTATACTCTATAGGGTCTTTTAGGTAGAAGGTATATTTTACTCTTACTTTATCTATAGGGTTACTTACGCCCTACTTACGTAATAAAATAATTATTACTTCTAGATCGCCTATAGTAGGCGTAGTAGGAGAGGCGCCCTATTCTAGGCGTATAATCTTATCCTTAATAGTACGTAGAGTATAGATTTTAATTAGTTTATTACGTTAAGTAGTTACTTCGCGAATACGTTTATCTATTATTATAGGCGTACTTATTATATACTTATACTACGCGTTATCTATAGGAGGTATTAGTTCTTATTCAACTATTAGATATATACTCTCCTCCTTAGTTATAGTATAGCGTAGGGAGCATATATTCGTTATCCCTAGACTATTAGTATAGGAAGTATTATTATATAAGGTAGTAACTAGAAGATAATAGTACTTATCGTAGGTTATAATAGATAGTAAAGGGATAATAGTTATCTCTAGAAAGAGAGTTAATTAATAAAATAATACTTACTAAACTATCTTCGTAAGAGGGGTACCCTTTATACGTAGATGTAGCGTAGTCCCTTCTTAGGGGCTTAGTATTACTACCTAAGTTATATAATATAGGGTCTCTTTATAGAGCCTCTATTATAAATATAATTATTAGTATACTTATTAAGAGTATCTTTAAGTAGAATAGTATACTTAAAAGTATTATAATAGCTATTCTAGTAAGTAATAATAGGCTTTATAAGCTCTAAATAGCGATCTAATTATATATATAGAAGAGTATTAATTAAGTACTATATATCTATAAAAAGATCGTACTACGTAGGTATTTTAATATAGTTGATAATATTAATTAGTACGCCTAAAGGCCTACCTTTATACTACTCTTTTAGGTACTACGCCTCTACTTTAAACTCCTCCTTACTATTATTATAGGTGTCTTTATTAAGGCTAAAGATAATTATCTAGCTAATAAGATTAAGCGTATAAGGCGCGTAGTAGAGGCGACGATCTAACGCGTTAAAGCTAAAGTTAAGCGTAAGGTAGGTAATAGCGTAGTTATTAGGAGTAGTATTATTAAGGATAAAGTAGCTAATAGTTTACTTAGTTATACTAAAGCTTTATAGTATTTTACTAATAACCTTAGCTATCTTCTCGCCTATATAAGCGCCTATAAGCTATAGTAGGGTAATAGGAAGGTCCTAAGGTTACTATTAGTATTAGTAAAGTAAGCTATAACTCTAAAGAAGCTATATTTACTACCTTTTATTATCTATCTATTAAAGCTTATATAGACCTTACTAATAGCGCGTAATAAGGCTTTAATAATCTATAGCTCTATATACTAATATAGCCTTATAATATAGCTAGAAATACTATTATAACTTACCTATAATACTTCTACTACCTCTAGGTTTACGTATATAATTATCTCTTTAAAAGTAGGTATTTTAAACTTACGTAATAGATAGTTATTATTAATAAGCTAGCTAACTACTACGTACCTAAAGCCTTAAATATTAAAGTTACCTACTAAGTTAGTAAACTCTTACATAAGTATAAGGCCTCTATTAATAGTAAACTTAAGCGACTATTACCTAATAGTACGCTCGCCTACTATAGTAAGTTTACCCTTATTATTATACCTATAGCTAGACTAGCTAAGGCTATATACTTTAGCGCGCTAGAGGTTAAGAGTATTATCTTATATATAACTTTATCGCGACTCTAGCTATTATTATAGTAAACTCTATATATCTAAAACGTTCGCGAGGTATTATTAAGTAGCGCAACGCGATAGCTATAGTTATATACCTAGCTTTTCTTATTCTTTAGCGTCTATAGAGGCTTATAATACTCCTATAGGTACTTCTAATTAATCCCTTTAAAGTTATTAGCTATACAGCTATCTATTGTAGCGTAAGTTTCTCTATTATTAGCGCTATTAATAGCCTCTATTTCTACTTCTATAGCCGCCCTAGAGCCCTTAGTAGGCGCAGCGATTACTCCTTTAGGCCTTATATCGCGCAACTAAGACTCAAACGGTTACTCGTTAGTAGCCTAGCTAGCTACTATAGCTAGGGCTTTACGCAGTAAGGTGCAGATAGGTAGCTTAGGCTATAAATCGTCTATTGAGATAGGCTGCGAGGCACTACCTTTACCTATTCTAGCGCGTTTCTAGAGGCTATAAGCGCCCTTAGCGACGCGTTTTAGGTTACGTGGCATATTTAAGGTATAGGATAATAAGTAATACTAAAAAAGCTGCGTATAAAGGTAGTAGGATAAGCAGGATTAATAGCTAAGAGCACGATAATAGATGGGACGACGCGTTAGATGGCTGAAACTCCAGCTGCATAGGATGACTAAGCTAACTGCAACACTAGGAAACTATCGCGAGAATCGCTGCTCTACCCAAGTCGCAGCTAGAATCAAGAGATTCAAATAAATAAATCAAGTTAATAGTCAAATTTGATCTTGTTTGAGGAAATTGCTAGTAGAAATTGCTCTTGTTTGATTTGAGAAAAACCCTCAAGAATCAAATAAATCAAAACAAGATCTTGTTTGTTGACAAGTCTGCTGCTGAAGACACTGTCGCCACTACAACTCATGCCGCCGAGATCGCTGTTCCCGTCGACACCAAGGCCGAAAACATCGTTGACGGTCCCACTGCTACCGAAACCAGCACGCATTAGGACACAGCATCACAAGCCATCGAATCATTACGGCTTCACTTGTCACACCTCTGAGGCAAGTGTAAAGGATCCGACGACATTACGACATCTGTTTTACGGCAGCCCACGATGAAGAAGCATGAATGGAATCACGGTGGAATCATGTCGGAATTAGACATTTCAGGCATGAAGGTATCTCGGATTTTACGGATTTTATCATATTGGATAACGGCAGGGAACCTCAGTGGGAGCCAGCCCTGGTGGTATGGAGACTGTCATGGTACATCATGACTACATCATGACTAAGCATAGTCTATACTATCCCTTGAACCGCTGGAGTTTGCCCACGCGTAACTGGCCAATAAGAAAGTGTACATCATTCATGCCGATTAGACCCTATTGGCTGAGTGATCAAGTTGGAGCTCCTCTATTGTGGCAGGGTTACTGACCCAATAGGACCTAATCGGCATGAATGATGTACACTTTCTTATTGGCCAGTTACGCGTGGGCAAACTCCAGCGGTTCAAGGGATATAGCCCGGTAGCTAGCCTCACTAGGAGGCATCATCAATGCATACATGTCATACATGACCCGTGCCCTTACGGCAAACCACAGGGCCTACAGACGTAAAGTAACCTTGGAAGCTAACATTGCATAGAAGCACACATAAACCCCTCATCGAATGTACACATTCCCTTATATTATAGGTATACTGTTAAAAGTTTTTGAGACATGCTGAAAAGGTATCTAATTTCATGATTATCATGCAGGACTACGGAGCTTATTGGTCTCGTACGTCGGACAATCAATGCTAGCACCAACGTTTAAATAGCTCTACATGACCTACAATAGAGAGAATGCGTTTAACGCCGGTGGTTTGCACCGAGGTATCGCTTCTCTTGGCGAGCCGTCCAAGGTATTCGTTGTTGGAAATCGAAATCCATTTTTCAACGTAGAAATACCATGTAGACTGCTCTACCATTGAGAATACCAAAGAATTCACGGCCTCGGTGTGAAAATTTCTCGTTAGTTGCGATATTATTAGGCCGAAGGATACGATCGTCGACCACTTTTCTTCATTCTCAAGCCATATCTGTCTTTTCAACCGACAACGCACTCCAGCTATGCGCCGAGCAAATCAATCTAGTCTAATCTCACATACCCATCTTGCTATTTGTGAAGTATTCTCCAAATATATTTTCCAAGCTAGTCAAGAGAGGTGCGATATGATGTTGCGTGGTCGTACCGCTTGCATCCACCCAATACTAGCCTAGAGATAATATACGACCATAATTAGGCAAGCTTCTTTTGATAGCACTAGTGACCAAGAAACAAATCTCGTCAACAACGAAGTTCTTTGGGAAGAGGCCCGTTTTCAATCCATTGGAGAGCTGTATTCCGTTGGATTTAGAATGCCAGACATAGCGTATGGTTTATTGATGCCAACTAACCCAACCCAACGTTGGGAACATCAAGGTTTCCCCTCCCTCAAGAGTGTAGTTTGCCTCTTCATCTGCATTGGGTATATCTACCGGTATATTTTGCTATATCTCTTACTATGTATCCACAGTAAGGATGCGCGCATAAGACGAAGATTGTAAGATGATGACATCCCTTGATTGTAGCCATGGATCGTCTTCGATTGCGAATTAGGTGTACGTGTGCGCGTAGTTGGTGGTTTGGGGTTCTCGAATGAGTGGGAGTGTGGCTGTTGCTCAACAGATTAGCTCTAAACTTCAATATAATTAGTTTCTCTCACTTACCACCACATCCACCTCCATCTCCACCATCATAATCACTCTTGATTTCGATAGGTCGTATACTTCATACCTCTTCCCTGCTTGTTGGGTCCAGTTAGCCTGAACCCTGCCCGCCACCTCGAGGCAAGTTATGATACTGTATTCGTATTGTTGGTGGATATGATTTTCGTCGAGCCCATAGATTGCCGCGGCACACGAAGTGACGAGCGTTGCAGGCGTGGATCTGCAGTGGAAGCTGCTAACTGCGGCGCCTCGTTCCGCAGCCACCGGCGTGCTAGCAAAGGTTGGCAGGACATCTCAAACTCTATGGCATTCGAGGCCGCCATTTGCATACGGAGTTACGTGAAATTGGATGCCAAACAGCAGCTTTTACATCTGTGATTGAAGGTGATATTGGCGGCAGGGAGCAAACAACACGACCCATGAATGGTTTGCCAACTTCACCTGGCAGAACTAGCTTGGCGGAACTATCGTACCTAAATTGATTGCCAATGTTTTTAATTTGTTAATCGAATCGTTCGTAAAACAACCAATAAACTCGAATGAAGTTTCCATGCAGCATGTGTAGCTCATCTGATGTTTTGGCTAGCTCTTCCAAATCTCTACTTTGGCAAGTGAACGCTACCATACTAAGCATGGTAGTCAAGACACAGAGACGACGATATTCTGTGTCACTAAGTCTCTTCTTCCACCGAGGTGATCATCAGGCACTGTAGAAAACACTATTGCCGTAAAAACTTGCTCGGCCTTCGTCACTTGTCATTTGCAGTTATTTCTATCGATCAATATCGTCTTGTCAAGTGTCATAACTTCCTCGAGATATCGCAAGCCATGTCTTCTCATGATGTTTTAAATATGTCCTCTCAAGACCTATGCCCATATTTTCCCATGCTTTTTAGCACACTCGCCTTCACCTCCAGCTTCACTCCTACATCGCCGACGCAGAAGCTTCTGGCCTTCACCGTCGCTGCCAAACGTAGCTAGCCAACTCTAGCGCGCTTTCCCATTGCGGGTTGTATATATAGTTATGTTGACAAATACCGCCTTCTCTTCTCTCACCTGCTCACTTGCTTTACCCTCACCCAACAAGCCACCTTCTCTCCAACACAACCTTAGCTTCCACCATATTTCCTGCCATGTCTAACGACGGCTCTCCTGCTGGCCTCGATGAGGCTGCTCTTGCCCGAAAGACGCAGCTCAGCGAGGATGTTGCGCGTGCCAAGGCTGCGGGTTGGACTGATCCAACTCCGATGAATTATCCCACAGTTGTTGGTGGTGCGGCTGGTCCAGACGATACACGTGATAGTGCCTGCTGGCTATCTGACGCGGCAGTCTATGAGTGGGATGATGAGTTTGGCGATGTCGGTGAGCGCAACCCGGAGCTGGAGAAAATGCTCTTCGAGGACGCCAACACTCAGCGCGTTGGCACGCAGATCAAAGCGCTCAGTTTTGAAGTCAACATTGAGGGTCCTGTCAAAATCCAACCTGTCCGCAACGTGAGTAACTTCAGTCCCTATCTTGAAGAAGGTGTACTAAATATGATAGTTCGAGGATGCTGGCCTTCACCCAGTCATGGCCGAGAATGTGAAACTGTGCCAGTACACAGCCCCTACGCCTATTCAAGCATATTGCATTCCTTCCGTGCTGACTGGACATGACGTGGTTGCTATTGCTCAGACTGGTAAGTCGCCCTGCTCCGTATTGCACATGTCACCTCGCTCACGGCTACGATAGGCTCAGGCAAGACTGCCGCCTTTCTGATCCCCATCCTGTCGAAGCTGATGGGAAAGGCGCGCCAACTTGCTGCTCCGCGTCCTAATTCAGCTCGCTACAACCCTCAGACTGATCGCGTCCGCGCCGAGCCGCTGGTACTAGTCGTATGCCCGACCCGTGAGCTCGCCTGTCAGATATTTGACGAAGCTCGTCGTCTATGCTACCGCAGCATGTTGCGTCCCTGCGTGATATACGGTGGCGCTCCATCCAAGAATCAGCGTGAGCAGTTGGAGATGGGCTGCGACATTCTCATTGCCACACCAGGCCGACTGATTGACTTTATGCAAAACATAAACGTGCTGTCTCTCCGGCGTCTCAAGTAAGTCCCATTCGTCTATCAGCATTTCAGATACCTTTGGATCTAACATACTACTAGGTTCACCGTACTTGACGAGGCAGACGAGCTCCTTTCTGATGGATGGGAAGAGGCCATGGAGAAGCTGTTCCAGGGCGGTGGTAAGACCAAGTCATACTTTTTCTTTACCCACACATACTGATGCTGCGGCAGACGTTAACTCGGATGCGGACCATACCTATTTAATGTTCTCCGCGACCTTTCCCAAGACTGCTCGTCGCATTGCCAAGGATTACATGATGGAAGACTACCTGCGCATCAAGGTTGGCCGTGTTGGTAGCACACACGAGAACATCAAACAGAAGATTATCTACGTCAACGACAACGAGAAGAATCAAGCGCTTTTTGATCTCATATTCTCCGAGGGGCCTCAGCGTACCTTGATCTTCACCAACTCCAAGGTCATGTGCGATATGGTTGACGACTTCCTCTACAATAAGGGGTTGCCTGTGACTTCGATACATTCCAATCGTACACAGCGTGAGCGTGAGGACGCTTTGTAAGCACAGTCTAATCATAAGCAGCTTAGCATACTAACACAATCAGACGCTCGTTCCGTACCGCCCGATGCCCCATCATGGTAGCTACTGGTGTTACTGCCCGTGGTCTTGATGTGGCTAATGTCAAGCATGTCATCAACTACGATTTACCTTCCACTCAACATGATGGTATCACTGAATATGTCCACCGCATCGGCCGCACAGCTCGCATCGGAAACGAAGGCAAAGCCACGTCGTTTTTCAACGATCGCAACGAGGACTTGGGTGAAGACCTGTGCAAGATCTTGATCGAGTCGAAGCAAGAAATTCCAGATTTCCTTGAGCAATTCAAGCCAGAGGATTCTACTCAGATCAACTGGCATGATTGTTCGGATGAAGAATCTGATAACGGTCTTGGCGGTGGCTTCGGTGCTGATGCTGGATTTGGTGTCGATACTGGAATCGGTAGTGGCTCTGGCTTCAACGATGCCGGCTTCGGTGCTGATGCTGGATTTGGTGTCGATACTGGAATCGGTAGTGACTCTGGCTTCAACGATGCCGGTTTCGGTGGGGGTGCTAGCCACGATACTGAAGCCTGGCCACGGTGCTGAAGGCTTCGGCCAAGATGGCGGGTTCTCGGTCGACAAGAATGACATGGTTGCATCATGGTAGAGATCTTTGAGCCCAAGTTCAATGCCAAGATTAGAGACCACTAATGACACGACAAATTCAGCGAGATGACGTCCTTTTTACTGGACGCGTCTCTTGTGATCAGACCACTGTTGCGAAATGTGCAGCGATAGGCCCATAGCTAGCAAGCTAGTGCATCAAGTAGATAATTTCAGACTACTACAAAAATGTTTGTTTTTACATTAACTTGACGTATATTTACTGGCTGGATGGCAGTGACTGGCTTATATCCTCATTAGCAAATTATGTCCGCCAAGCAATAATTTTGTCGCAGTCTCCTGAGGCTCGAGGATTGCATTCTTGAAATGTCGATACCATTGGGCCATCATGAAATGCTGAATTATGAGTGTTAGTGGGGGCTGAATTTAGGCTGTGGGTACCTCCTCCACGTACTGGTCCTGGCACAAACGGGTTGGAGTAGCGAGAACGGAAGTATTGATGAAAATCGCGGAAACTACCGCGACTGCGACCACGGGGCATGATGGGTACTGGGAGTAGTGAGAGAAGTTGGTACTGATCGTTAGACATATGGTTGCAGATGATGCAAGTACTTATTTAGCTGGTACTCCCAAGAATTCCAGGAAATCGTTTCATGCCCACTTGCTGAATTGGGGTTAGTTAGTAGGCTCAGTCGCTGCTGCCTGCAGGCGCAGTGTGCCAGAGTTGTGTACTATAGAAGAGCAAACTCAAATGGAGACATATGTTAGGTTATTCTGCGTGAGTTCGCATTGTGTGCATTTCAGAGGTCGCATTGTGTTGCAGGACAGGCTATCAGGGGGACTGTAGGAGACGAGCCTGCGGTATTATTTCGGCATCATCTTTTGAAAAACACGCTAATTGCCGGTTTCCGAACACCCCACCCCAGCAGCACTGCCCAAGGCACCGCAGGGTGGTACCGGTGTTGTGGCTTGCAGGTATCCAAACCACCGCGCCCTTTAGGCTGACGCCCTTTCGACGGCGATGAATCTTCATACGGTGACCGAGGTGGCTGTGCACATTTGATGGATATTGGCTGTTGCTTGAGCTGTTCAAGCGACACCAACCCTCGATGCCAATGCTTTCCAACACCAAGAGTTTTACCTTGGCCATCCTACGCGTTTACTTGCGTAACAAAGAACGCCACATCAGAAGGGCCGTCTGCAGACATGCTTGATGTTTAATTTAATTGGAATGCGGCGGTGCAGGCGGACGGTCATCAACGTTTCAATGATACACGCAATCACTCCATTCAACCATCTCCTCGGGTAATCGATGTTTGTGATGCTTTAATGGAGCTCATCTGCAGCGCTGAGAAATGATAAGCCGCTTCTATTCACAGCCATTGGAGGAACAGGCTTACACGTGCAGCCTTACTATGAGGCTAGCCATGGTTCTAGATTCACGCCGCCCCAAAAGCCATCTTTGCTATTATATCGCCATTATCAGCCCCTCCGTTCTTTTCGACGTTCTGCTTGAGTGTTTCCCTCTCTACAACACACATTTCGTCACAGTCTCTCCTTTTACCGTTTTCGACATGTTGTCCTTGAGTATTGTCCTGGCTCTTCTCGGTGCTTCGAGCACCCTTGCCGCACCAATGGACCCCCGAATCGAGGATATACAATGCCGATGTCTTTCCTTCTCAACAGATGCGAAACCCACGCTCTGCACATATTTGGACTCGCACAACTTCGACTGGCACACCGCCAGCGCTCTCGCATCCGATTACGATCTTAAGCTTCATTTTGCTAGCGAGAGCACCATTACCAAGGTCCTCTCGATTCATCGACCACTGCCCAGCAGTATGTTGCAGAGCATTCACGAAGGCGAAGTAATGCCAATGGACCCTGAGCATCTCATCCAAAGAGAAAATCAATTTGTGTGTGGGTTCGGCGATGAAATTAAGCATATGGGCAGCCGTGATAGTGATGGTAGTTTGGACCCAGAGGAATGCCACTTTGTTGGATACGTGATTGGAGCATTCATGATACTGCTTAGTATCTACGTTGCGGCCGAGTATGTATGGTCAAGGTACGCTACATTCATACGGATTTGTTGTTGCTTCCGTTGACATGTTACTAGATTCTTCGCTGAAGGCGCCATCCAACTAGAAGATGACCATGACATTGATCACCACTCTATCAACAACCTACGGGCAGATTCTTTCTGTCATCAACACGCCTATCTTTCATGCGGCGCTGCCGCATGTTCTGGTGGCCCAATGACGTGATATGTTCAAATCGCCACTATCAACCGATCGCATCACAGGGCGTGCAACATCAACATCACGATCGTGCTTTGGTCTAACGATCGATCGCTCCATTCCTTTGAAAGCGGACTACCTTTTTTATATCCAATCGTCAATAAGGGCCACGGCCCATATCGTAGGTCTGTGAGAAGATCTCGAGAAAAAGCATTTGTGCAACTCTACCAACTTGGTAGGTAACGTATAAAACACCGCCTTACAAGGCAAGACACCTCAGTTTCATAGTTGTAAAGATACCCAGGGTACCAACGAATAATGTCCAATATATATTCATTCACCGATTCATCTTTCTCTCTTGGTCTGTCTAACATTATTTTTGGGGTTAGCAATCATGAAATGCTTATAGCGGTATCTCCAGACCGCGAAGATAAGACTATTTACACACTCTCATCTTTCGGTCGTACCTAACTTCTCCCTGTGGTGATCACTCCATAGCTATATTCCCGTGTAACGTCGATCCTTGCGTCGCGGGACACCCTGCGTGGCGGGACACTTTTTCTTCCGGGCGCTCGGAATGCTCCCACCACGGTTGTAAGTCGACAGGTCCAGCATGCATCTCTTCTACACCTCTCGTGCTCTTAGTAAATTAGGCTCCAACGCCGAAGAACGCGCAGTTGACCCTGCTATCGCCTGTTCTGTCAATGTGGTCGACAGACTCTCTTCTAACACCCCCCCCCCCCCTGTTCGTTTATGACAGTATAAATCTGCAAAGAGCTCAGTAGACTAGGGAGGAAGTTTAGATAGCAAAGAGCAGGACTGCAGCCTCGAAAGATCGATTTAAGGTGGAGAGTGCACATCAGCAGTTTTTCCGTGCAATCGACAAGATCGTCGAAAACTCGTCTAACCGGGCGCGTCTTTAGCGACGCTGGGCACGCAGTAGCGTGCTAGGATATCTGCAGGCCGTGCTATGCGCTGTGGCTGGGAACTGGGGCTCAGCTAGGTAGCTCTTATTCCCGGTCGCGCAGACAGCTGTTTCCCTGGAGCCCGCGTTAATGACTGCTACCGACGGGTACTAGACTCCAGTTCGTACTACTCTTCGGCAACGTAACCGACTCTTCAACGTATTTCTCAGGAACCCTATGGAAAGTGTGTGCAATACCACACTGTTCTTGCACGCATACGACCTACGCTACGTTGGTGCGCAAGCTACCATGTTGACATGAGTGTTGCAAGAGCCCTCAGCCTGGTCTCGCAAGGCTGCTTTCACAGCAGTCTTGCATAAGCTTCCTCTGCCTCGTCGCAACTATGTAGTTCTAACCTTAACACCACAAAAGTCATTCACCCTTCACCCTTCTCACTTCCTAGGCTAAACGTTAGCTGCAAGCGCTATGCGACTTCTCCACTTTAACGCGCTGGGCAAGCTCGTCTTGACAGATTTTCGCGGCAAACCGATTCCGCCCTACGCCATCCTATCGCACAGATGGAGCGACTCCGAGATCCTTATCGAAGATGTATCGAGCGAAGTATATACAGAGAAAGAAGAAGGCTATAAAAAGCTCGAGTTTTGCGCTGAGCAGGCGGCCCGGGATGAGCTGCAGTACTTTTGGATCGATACATGCTGCATCGACAGATGGAACAAGATCGAGCGCTCTAAGGCGATCAACTCGATGTTCCAGTGGTACAAGAATGCGACACGATGCTACGTCTTCTTGTCAGACGTGTCGGTGTCGACTGCGACAGAGCCAGTCCAACGCAGCGACTGGAATGCTCCGCTTTGGGAAAGCAAATGGTTCACTCGAGGTTGGACGCTCCAAGAGCTGATCGCACCAGTGTCAGTCGAGTTTTTCTCATGCGAAGGATATCGCATAGGCGACAAAGCGTCGCTGGATCAGCTGTTACACGACATTACTAGTATCCCGCTTGCGGTGCTTCGCAACTGTTCTTTAGACCAGTTCAGCATATCTGAACGAACACGATGGGCCGAGAATCGCAAGACGAGCGAAGAGGAAGATATTGTATACTGCCTGCTGGGAGTCCTTGGTGTTTCTATGCCTACCACGTATGGCGAAGGAGAGGAGAGTGCACGGAGAAGACTACAGGTCGAAGTAGAGACAGCTGGTAGTGCACCTTCGATCATCCCATTCTCGCAAAACGAGTTTTTCGTAGGCCGTGAGTTGCAGCTCGCGGAACTAGAGGCGAAGCTCTTTAGCAACGACCAGACCACCACGCTAGCAATAGTCGGGCCTGGTGGAACAGGTAAGTCGCAGCTCGCGCTCGAGGCTGCACACAGAACAAGGCAGAACAACAAGAATTGCTCAGTCTTCTGGATCGATGCGAGCGACAAAGATAACCTCTACCAGTCGTATGCAATTGTTGCGCAGAAGTTTCGTGTTCCTGGGTGGGACGATGAGCAGGCAGATATAAAGCAGATTATCCGACACTGTGTGGCAGAGATGAGTACGCGGCAGTGTCTGCTGATCTTCGACAACGCTGAGGATACCACCCTACGATCCGACGGCCCATCCACGACAGAACCTGTAGACTTAGCCGAGTATCTACCGAAGTCTAGGCTATGTTCTGCCATCTTTACAACAACGAACGGCGATACAGCTCAGGCGCTTGCTCCACAGAACGTTATAGCGCTGCAAGAGCTAACACAAGATATGGCGCTTATGATGCTACAAAGCCGATTAGCAACGCCACTCTCGAATACTGAGCAGCAGGAAGCCGAGTACTTGCTAAGCGAGCTGTTGTATCTGCCTCTGGCGGTCGCGCAAGCAGCAGCATGCATGAATGCTAGTGGCATGACAGTGCAGGAGTACCGCTCACAACTAGACGAACACAAAGAACTAGCTCTCAAGTATAGCGGTGATACATCCGCAGGTAAGCTGCTAGGCTCTAACATAAGAGATCCTGTAGCTACTACATTGTTCCTCTCTATAGATCAAATCGGTCGTGACAATGCGTTTGCCGTCGATTGTCTGTTTCTTACTGCATGCGTAGACCGAAAGGATATTTCGCTCGAACTTCTAGAGACAGCCTCGCCGCAAACAACACAAGACGCTATTAAAGTACTTGACAAGTATGCGCTCATTACTAGGCGACCTGCTGAGTCTGCACTTGACGTTCATCGACTGGTCCATCAAGCTCTACGCAAGCAGCTGCAAGTGCAGGAAGGGCTCCAACAGTGGACGCAACGCACTATTACACAACTCCTTCGCGTGTTCCCAGCCAACGAATATAGTAATAGAAGCAAATGGAGACGATTCCTTCCGCATGTCCAGTACGCTCTGTCGCAAAGTCTAGCGGATTACGACGACAAAAGCAGATTGGAACTTGCGCAGAAATGTGCTATAGCTCTATATAGTGACGGACGGTATAAGGAAGCCGAAGAGCTGGAGGTGCAAGTGATGGAGACGAGTTCGAGGGTGCTTGGGGACGAGCATCCTGACACGCTGACCAGCATGGCCAACCTGGCGTCGACGTACAGGAGTCAAGGGCGGTGGAAGGAGGCTGAAAAGCTAGAGGTACAAGTAATAGAGACGAGAAAGAAGGTGCTTGGGGACGAGCATCCTGACACGCTGACTAGCATGACCAACCTGGCGTCGACGTACTGGAATCAAGGGCGGTGGAAGGAGGCTGAAGAGCTACAAGCAAAAGAACTAGGAATATCCTCGAGGGTGCTTGGGGACGAGCATCCTAGCAAGCTGACCAGCATGGCTAACCTAGCGTCGACGTACTGGAATCAAGGGCGGTGGAAGGAGGCTGAAGAGCTGGAGGTGCAAGTGATGGAGATGAGCTCGAGGGTGCTTGGGGACGAGCATCCTAACACGCTAAACAGCATGGCCAACCTAGCGTCGACGTACTGGAAGCAAGGGCAGTGGAAGGAGGCTGAAGAGCTGGAGGTGCAAGTGATGGAGATGAGAAAGAGGGTGCTTGGGGACGAGCATCCCAACACGCTGACCAGCATGCACAATCTTGCTTATACATTGCAGTCACAAGCTCGCTACGATGAGGCTCTTGTCTTTATAGAAAGATGCTTCCAATCACGCCGGCAGATCCTTGGCGAGCAACATCCTGATACACTGTTATCACTTAACGCGCTGAACAGTTGGCGAGCGGAGTAAAGTAACGAAACCTTGACACGTTACCTTCGCATATAATCTAGATTATAGAGCTAAATGCAATGAAGTTGTAACTCGAATCGTAATGCCAATAGGGATATGCGAAGAAAGTATTAAAAACTATGCAACTTGTGATCACTCAGCAACAACATATCTCGACAAGTATAGTTGAAAAACTTGAAGGTTGAAAATGGGCAACGGAAAGCAGCAACCATATACAACACGTCCCATGTTGCGCGAATTAAATAACTTCGAATTACACTGACTGGAAAGTTCACGGCAATGATATGAGCCTCATTTTTTAGTACAACTGCAGAGCAATGAGATAATTGGAGTACAGCATTGTGCGAAAATAAATATCGAGCGTTCGATCCACGACCGCCGCGCCGACAGTGGAGGATTGTCCATAACGATCATAATTTTGTTCGATACATTGCAAATAATCATGAGCCGAATTGGCAGGTAGCCATCTCCAACTAACTCGTTGCTGGCGTAAATAATGTTCAGGATGGCATGTCATCAAGTAGTAGGTTACATAGGTTACATGCTTTGGGTTTCAACGAGTTTCGGCTCGAATTTTGTAGCTGTGGTGGCGTTCTCGTCGCTGGCTCAGCATCTTCCTGTAACAACTCACGTTCTCGAGCATGCTAGTCTGTCTGATAGAATCGAAACCTACAGGTGACCTCAATGACGCCCTGTAAGAGCTTTGTCAAGTAGAAGTCTTCAAACGCACAAATCTAGCTCCCTGAAGCGAAGGCTTGATGCTCGAATCTATTCGTAATGTATCTGGAATTCGATCCGAGAAGAAGTCATAATGATTACTTCGTGACCGAGGAAGCGCCTTGACGGAGTCAGATATCGTGATGGTTAGAGCGGCTAGTTTGTAAACAAGCTTTAGATTTTATGCCCTGCCTCAACGCATGGAGCACGTTGCGTCCTGGCCAATGAATGCTGATTTCTAACCTACTTTGGTGTGAGTTCGGTTGGCAATCGGACCGACTTCCACTTCATTTCCCGACGTTGCCTGGAATAGATTTCAACAACACCTATCATTCGTCAACATTGTGACTGCGGTCCAACAACTGCTAATGGGCTGGACTAGCGCCTGGATTGTTGGGGCGTAACCATTGATTTTGGGGGCTGGAAACAATAAGGCCCATCGGTTATACCCTGTGTGATCCTTTGCGCATAATCGATCGGTTTGCAGACACGCATGCATGGCATTATCATCAACTCGTATCTATACCCAAAGGTGCCCGTCAACCCTGACGTCTGCGTTTCGTCGCCTCGCCCTCCTGTAACCGCCTTGTTGGTCCCCGGACGAAAATCACCTGTCCTGCAACAATTTTGCAGACAACCTGACATTTCCAAGCTGTGAAGTTTAGCAAACCATCATGCTTGCCACACGTTCACGCTATGCTCGACGCGATGACAAGTCTGACTTTGACCCGAAGAGGTTCTACAGGTTTGGGAACTCTATACTGGCCAACAACACACTCAGCGCGGGCGCCTTCGCGGACTCCAAAGGCGTGGTCAGCATGGCGCAAACTGGTTCTTTCTCATCGGAAAATTGGCAAATCTTCTCACAGTCTGGACGTTACTTCATTCGGAATTACGACTTCGGCGCAAAGATGCAGTTGGGAATGTCTGAGGACAACATAAATGTGAAGATGTATCTTCGGAACGGAAGCCTTCAACAGCAATGGTTAATAAACAAGGTAGATGGAGGATGGGAATTGGTAAACGGACTGCTGGGACCTGGGACCACTTTGATTTTACCGTCGGGGTGGAAAGCACCTGTAATGCGGAGTGACAATCAAGGAGGTGTGTGGAACATCACAGAGAATGCAAGGTAAGATGAAGTAAGGTACAGAACAGCCCATACGCAAAACTAACACATACACAGTGCAGCTGAAAGCAAACCACTCACGGGAGATTGGGCTAATCCCGCCGAAAACTTTCAAGTCCCAACGCCAACTCCATCCGCAACGCCATCCGCTTCTTCAATAACATCACTTGTATCCGTGACCCCTGCCAGCGCCGGCCCCGCACCCCCAGCTTCAACCTCCACTCTTCCACCTCCATCTCCTCCTTCAAGTCTACCCACCGGTGCGATAGCCGGGATTGCAATCGGCGGCGTAGCCCTCGTCTCTGTAATCTTGGCTCTGTGGTTCTGCTACTTCAAAAAGCGAAAGACACCCAAATATAACAATGTACACGAAGTACAAGGCATGTCTTTGCAAGGGGAGATGCAAGGCACACCCGTGGTAACAGAAAAGTACGGGTATCGGGCTGAATTGGACGTCTCGCCTGCGGAACTTTCGACAAATGGGAGGGAAGGCATAGCGGAGTTGGATTCGAGTTCTTCAGTAACCCCACTAAAGAGTACATGACGAAATGGTGTTAAGCGTGTATAGGTAGGAAAGCAGAACCAGAGTTAAGAGCAAGAGGGTAATTTTGGTGTTTTTGTGCGTGTTAGCGTTATTTTGAAAGAGATTCCTATGCTGGTTGCCTTGGGATGAGGCATTGTATAAGCCGGTCGACTGGCATGTTTTGTTATCGCGACAAGCTGGTAAAAGTCAGCATCATGTATTCTATGCATCATCACGATTTGGTTCTTCTGTCGGTTGAAGAAAGTTGAAAGTTGTCTGTTGAGTTACTATGCTTACGACATAAATTGTGGCTTCGAGGATTGAAATCGTAATGTGATGTAATTGTCGTTATTGTGGGATATCTACAAAATGCACAAAGCGCTCAGATGTGAGGGCATCATCATGTCGCATGCGGGTCGCGGGTGTTGTGCCTCGCGGAAAGGACTATATACTGAAAATCATATGGCTATAACCGTAGCCAGATTCGTCTCCCATTGCATTTCTCATGTTGTATCCAATGCTACCCAGAATTGGCCGTGAAATCAAGCGCACCTCTTCTTAACCGTCTTCTCAGCCTAGACATAGCTGCGTCGGCTGTGGCTGTGGCTGTGGTGAGAGTAGCGAGGGCTGCGCGAACGGTGTCCGTGACGAGAGCGGTGAACTTCGCGCTTGACAACCACGCGGTCACGGTCACCGCGGTGATGACGATGGACGAGGATAGCCAGAAGACAGGTGATGAAGAAGAAGATAATGTTCCTGAACTATTGTTAGTAATGTATATTGGGAGGGCAATATAACATGATACTTACATGATGCCAAACACCCATGAGGCCTTGAGCATTGCGCACTGGCGGTCAACATTGAGACCAAACTTGTCGCCTGATACGGTGAAGAGTCCCAAGTCGGTGCTGTAGGAGCCGGTGGTTGACCATTTGGAGCAATCGGCCTTGGCGATGCCTCTGAGCTCATAGACTGCGCCAATGAAAGCGCCGACGAAGAGAAGATCGATGAAAGCAACAAAGTTGGCCGAGTGACGTGCGCGTGCATACAGGAAGAGAGTTCCTAGGGTCCATACTGCGCCTAGTACGGCGATGATGAAGAGGATGAGGATTGAGCGAGGTGTGAGGAGGTTGCGAGTGTTGTACCAGTCCACAAACCATGCCAGCATTCCCAACGTGGGTATCAATGTGATGATTTGGAAGATTCTCCAGAACCAGAAAGACAACCCTGAAATCGACATGACGGGCGGTTGTCTGCAGTGAAGAGGTGCAGAGATGCAGAGGTGCAGAGGTGAGATCGGTGTTGGGTAGCAGAGAAAGTGCAAGACAACAACCAAACTGCAGGCAGAGAAAAAGGACAGCAGCAAGTGGCTGCTTTAAGATGCAGTATTGACCGGGATGCAGCTTGTTTTGCAAACAAGAGGTCGGCCAAATGGTGCAAGTCACTGTATGGGGGTGACGTGTGACGTAGGACTAAGTGAGGGAAAACGGGCTATAAAGCTACAAAAGGGCCGGGTGGTGAGATGGCGGGGAATGGCTGGTGTCGCAAGAATCCGTGTGGCTGGGCGGTGCGCCATCTCACTGCTCCCACTACACACACTCACCATACACATCACCTCCTCTCACCAAATCGTTCACCGCCATGGACGGAGACTGGCCCTATTTGGCTATGTAAATACCTTGGCAACTCTCTTGTGTTACTGTGGTTTGACAGAGTACCAAATACCTTGCCACACACACTAGGTACTTATCCACATACAGTAGCCGGTATCACCCTCCTCAATCACATTTCTATCTCAGAAAAAGATGGAATCATTAGAGCAGTTATATTCGGCCATTTCTACATAAACTCTCTCACCGGGCAGGGCGAGGTCCTTGTCATCGTTCGTTGATTGATCAACGAACATCCTAAGTAAATATAGGCCTGCATCACCAACTGCAGCGGTTCCCAAGTCTTGTTGCACACTTGATTTAACTCTCCCTTGGGCTGTCAGGCTTCCCGGGTGTCCAGCCGCGGCACTGGTCGCGCCCAGCCGAACTGCCCCAGCTCTCGCACTCGCCCGCCTTTGGGTTCATGACACACATTTGATCCTTCGAATCAACAATCTGACAAATAGTATACCTGCGTCGACGGTTAGCCAAATCAAGCCCTCCGTCGGAATGAATACAACTCACGAGGCTGGATTGGGGTTTTGGTTATAACAGTCTTTTACCGGCTTCTTTTCAGTGCACACTTCCCTAATCCACATGTACATCTTTTGCCCGAATTGTCACCAAACACTATGTCGCTAAGTACATGGACCTGGTATTTGGGTGAGTATGCATCTCAAAATAACAGCCATTGCTTCGCCCAACTAAAACTTACAACCAACGTGTCTGAATCGCCGGGTTTGACACCGGGCAAGCACGAGGTAGGGAATTGAGCCCCGGTGATGACATCGTATGCGCCTAAACCACTGGCTATCTGTTCTGATGCTGTTTGTTGCGGATTCAACCGCGTGCCGTCATTGCATCGGAATGGGTCTGGGGCGTTCCAGCCTGCTCCAGCACAACCGCCTGCTCCGTTGCAAAGTTTGGGGTTCCAGAGATGATATAACGCATCTCGAAGGACTAGAGGAATGATGTTAATGTTCCAATAACAAGACAAGACTTTGTTGCTTGGATACCTTGAACAACCAGACACGCTCTTGTTATATACTGTTGTACTAACAGAGAAAGGGCCGAGTCGCACCTATACCCAATTTCTCTCTTTATCAACAGACCGCTTCATCATCGCGTTTCCTTCACCAACTGTCAAGGTCCCCCCTTTCCGTCAATTGCATTGCGCCGCGCCTAAACCTTTTAAACTTTCCGCCGTAATACTGAAGCTAGCATCAACAACTGCTTCTACTTTCGTGTTGGCCTCAACAGGCGCATTCTTGCCAGTAGTACTAACTCAGCGCCTTCATCAACCTTCTTCTCGGCCATCGGCCAAAATCCTCGGTTCATTACAAGCATCAGTATAGTACTAGCGGTGGGCTTGATATTGCTTCACACAACTAGCATTTTCTGCTGTCAATACACGCATCGACGTACTGTAGTAGGCAGCGGTGAACCTGCCGCGCAGGTCAAGACCTTGGGATACTTCATGATTTGGCCGTGACCTGCTCAGGTCAACAACGAAAGTCAACACCTCTTTAGATAAATCAAAAATCAATAATCAATAATCAATCAAAAATTTCGATTTAGGACGAAGATGCTTTTTTTCAAGTTAGTTTGTTACTATAGAACATTCCTGAAACTACTTTCGGTAAAATAATATAGGGGGGGGGGGGTATATAGAGAGGTAATCCGGGGCCTATGATTGAGTGACATGGCTTTGTAAGAATAGTGTTCAAATTCAAGATAATGTTTAAGTTGTTATAGTATTGAGTGTGATGGGGTTCACCTCTAGTTCTGAGTTGTGATTTCGTCACGGTGTTGCGATCAACACCGTGTTAAAACGATGTTGGAGTAATGTTGAAAAAATAGGCAGGAGTAGATGAGCACGTTCCTCCACACGCTACTCTCTCTAGAACAGTACAGATGGACGAGATTATATATATCAGTGAGCTACACTTCCTCCTCCTACATGTAGCCCTTATGGTGGAGTATTCCTGTAGGAGAGAAGATCTGAGGGTTGCCAAGACCTTTCCTCACCGAGATCTCGTCACTATGCCTATAAATACTCAAAACTGTGACACATGAAAATAATTCAGTGATCAATTTAAAACTTGAATTTATTTCATCACTCAATCCTACACCCCGCCTGGGTGGTACGGTACGGCTGAGTTGGTGTTTGGCATTGAGCCGGTACACCGGCTAGCGCTAAACCTGTACGTGTCTAGGAGGTACGGAGGTCCGTTTCAAAAGTCATGTCTGAAGCCACAAAAACGCCACATCGGCAATACGCCGGCAATACTCTCCTTGGCGTGAATTTTCTTTCGTAAGCTCCTTGTTGAGGCTGGTGATACCTTATATCTCTTCTTTTTGTGAGGTTTCTTTGTCGTAATGGCTCCCCAAGGTCCTGTGACAAATGCTCCTATGCGTTCAATGATTATTACTTTGAAGTCTCCTTCTGTGGGCAAGTCTACCCTTGAGATCGCTGCCCTAACTGGGATCAATCCACGTACTATTGATCGAATCTATAGCAGAGCTATTGATGCTGGTTTTGAGCCTAATGGGTTCCCTCTCACGATTGATCCTGCTCACGTTGCAGACGCTCCACGCTCTGGTCGCCCCCCTAAACAGACGCCTACGGTTAAAGAAGAGGTGGTTAAGCAAGTACGCCGTGATCGATACGGACGTGAGAAGACATGTGCTGACGTTGCTGGTGATCTCAGCCTCCAAGGAGTCGATATCTCAGCTACTACAGTCTGGAGAGTCTTGAGAGAGGCTGGATACAGGAAGACCAAGCCCACGAGGAAGCCTGGGTTGACACAGGAGATGAGGAATCAGAGACTTAAGTGGGCTCAAGACCATAAGGACTGGACGCTTGAGGATTGGAAGAATATAATCCGGACTGATGAGACCTCTGTAGTCTTGAATCACTGGCGTGGGGGCTATAGAGTGTGGAGGAAGGTAGATGAAAGAGTAGTCAAGTCTTGCATACGAGAGAGATGGAAGGGCTACTCTGAGTTCATGTTTTGGGGCTGCTTCACGTACGACAAGAAAGGTCCCTACCATATCTACAAACCAGAGACTAAGGTAGAGAAAGATACAGCTACTCTTAAGATCAATGAATTGAACACTGAGTTTGAGCCTATAATGAGAGAGGAGTGGGAGTTGACTACAGCTATGAGGAGGACAGGTCTACGCAACAAGCCAGGCAAGAAGCCTAAATGGAGATGGACTGAGAAGAATGGGAAGCTTGTACGAGGAGGAGGAGGAGGTATTGATTGGTGGAGATATCAGTCGTGCGTACTTCTTCCTAAGCTTCTTCCCTTTGCCAAAGAGTGTATAAAAGATAGGCCTCAGACTATGGTAATGGAGGATAAGGCACCTGCCCACGCTCATCACTATCAGGAGGTTGTATATTCAATTTACCACGTCCAGAGGATGCTCTAGTGTGGTAACTCTCCTGACTGCAATTGTATTGAGCCTTGCTGGTTCTATATGAAGAGAGAGACTACGAAGAAAGGAGCTCCTCATTCAAAGGCTGAGGCTTATCGAGTATGGCAGAAATGTTAGAGAGACCTCCCACAACAGAAGATTCAATCATGGATTGAGCGTATCCTTATCCATATCCCAAAAATCATTGAGTTAGAGGGTGGCAATGAGTATATAGAGGGCAGGAGGTTCAGGGCAAAGGTAGATTGAGAGAGAGATCAGCGTTTTGGTGGCGTTTTGGGTGGCGTTGTGGCGTACCCCTGTCAGACATGACTTTTGAAACGGACCTCCGTAGTCCCTGGGCTTTCACGCCGTCAACCCAAGGAAACGCAAAACCATCCCAAACATCTCCTAGTCCATCTGCACCCCTTCGCTGCTCTCGCTGTTGCTTCGCTAACACCATGCACACTTTCCAGCTTCTCCTGAACGACGATTGGGATTGCTTACCACGGCCCATCAGCCCTGTCTTATCTATCGTTCCAGTCACTTTGTGACCACGTTTGGGCCACTCGCTGCCCTGGAGCCAACCCATCATGCCAGGTCATCATTGGCTATTCCAACGTAGAATATGCACCTATTCTGTAAAGCCCTCACTCCGCCTTGTGGCTGCAGATGAACCGCTCGCTTGGCCTTGATGAGCGAACAGGAATGGGTATTACGAACAGGGATGCTTATCAGTGCCCGACTACTGGCACAGCTGGCTATGCCCGTTACAGGAGACTCCTTCTCCACAGCCAGGTCTTGCGGGATGTGCCGGCAGCGGTCCAAAGAGGTATTCTAATTTATACTGCTTCAGCTCGTACAACTTCACCTAGGCCTTTCAGGCTGTTCTTCCTTCATGTGTCCTTCCCTCACCTTTGCGAACTTCGCACTTCAGCTGCTTCGTTTTCTTTCCCGAATGCCTGCATGAGTTATTGTTTCACCGAATTTCAGCTGTGGTGGCTGTAGTTGCCTGATGCGTCCCCTCCCAGCTCCACCAGTACACATACATATCGCGCTCCTTTTCAATGTTTAGCCTCACACATTCGTCCTCAGTCCAATCCGTTAAACTCGTCTCGATTTCGATTTCGATTTCGGTTTCTTTCTCGCAGATTCAGGCACCAATAGGCGGGTCGTAACTATAATCAGTGGGTGAAGGCTGGTCGCTGGGTCCATTATGTCGGCCAGAGGGGCACGCAGCCGCAAAGTTCAGCAAAAAGATGTTGAGAAAAGAGAAGATAAAAAGGAAAGAAAGCTAGGAAAGAGTAAAGCCACTGAGGCGACTCAGGAGCAACACGATGGATTCGCTGATTGGCGTGCCACCCCTAACGTCAACAATGCCAGAAATGGTCTCTCCCGAACCATGACTGCTTCTAGCCGTGCGACCTCACAAAGCAGTGGAACTAATGATAGTAGCAGTCGATCACGGTCAGACGCTCTGCGCTCAAGTGTTCCATCAGAGATGCGGTCCGTGGGAGGTGCCTCTGCCTCTATCTCGGATGTTTCTGCAAAGGGCAAAGAGAAGACTATATTTGAGGCCAAGGGCAAGGAAACAAAAGCACCACGAGGAAGGGGAGGTGGAGTGCCGATCAAGAAGACAGTTGCACCTTCGCCCACACTGCCAAATTTTCGGGCCGAATCCGCAATTTCCCATTACCCGTCGAATCGGAAGACTTGGTCAAACTTTAAAATATGGGAAGGAGGCAAGGATGGAATGCGCCTGTACAGTGGCTTCGAATTTGTGAGTATTATGCTGTGCTTCCAACACAATAAGCCTAATGTGGTATCTTAGGACGAATTTTTGAATACTGGCAGCGTACTCATCTACTTCAAGGAAGAGCAAATAGATGATGATCGCCCCCTGCCTTCACTCCGCGCAGAACTAAATGTTCTCGAGAACTCTGGATCAACCATGCTAGGGCAATTATTACATTACAATCGTACTAATGATAATGAGGATGAGTGGGCGTTACCAAATAGCTCTGAGGCGCCTATGACATCTCAACAATACTCTAATATTCAACCTGAGAACCAACGAATGCTAGGGCCCACTTTGTTGAATAGGTTGTCACCTCCTCCCTTTGAGATTGATCAACCATATGATGGTATATCAACGAGAGCTGCATCCAGACTTGAGACTTTCTCCGAAGTTGACCACTCCCGTCAGTCAAACTTAGTGCCATCGTTCCAACGGCCCATCGAGCGCAGCACAACTCACGAAATATGGTTTACTGCGCCTGAACATATCAAAACAGCACAAGGACAAAGAGTGCATCATGTCGCCATTCGTAACTTTGTGGCTTTGCTTCACGGAAAGCCTATCGTTGGTGCTGATCTGTTCGATATGATTAATACCCTTCAACTCCAGATTGAAGCAATGTATAGTTTTGATGATGATCCATCAGGAATGACACCGCGTGAGAGGAGCATTCAGATGATCACGAATTACCTCGGCCAACATGGAATTGACGACGTACGCAAGAGCATCAAGAGTGCTATGTGTCTTCTCGCCTGGTCTGAGCAGGAGAATGTGAGATGGCGGCAAGGATACCTAGAGAACTTTGTGCATCTCGCTGGTGTAATGATACCCGAGCTAGAGGAAGTCTCAGAGTTCAAGCGCCTCTCTGTCGTTACTAGACGGAATCTTGGTATAGCAACGAAGACACTCCAGTTGCATGTGATAGAAGCAGAAGAAAAATTGGCAACCTTTGACTTTAGCGACTTTTGGGAAGACTCTACTCGGCTTGTAAACAACCCTGTTTTTCAAAGTTACCAGGCATTCCGAACTTTCCTTGTCAAACATTATACCCGCAACTATGGCGCTTGGCCGCCAGCAAATGACAAGACTTGGTTGAACCGCAAAATCGTCCTTGCTTTGCAAGAAGACTTTGGGTCGTTGTACGACTATCTAGTCGATCGAGATGTTCTCTGGAACCCCCGCGAGGAACGTTCCACGAGGAAATGGGAGATGGCGCACCGGAAGAATGAAAGCTTCAAGGCAGATGTGCCTGAGTTGGGTGTAACGGATCTACTCGTCAGGTTTGATGCAAAGTTTAACTATTCGCACATCCCTCACCCCTACCCACTGCTCCCGAGGGAGATACCAAAGGCAGCAAAGGAGAAAGAGAAGAAGAGCATCTTTTCCAGCTTGAAGAAGGATAAGAACAAGGATACTGCAAAAGATGCAAAGGCTCATTTACAGCTATCGATACTCTTCAGCGATGCGACAAACATCGAGAAGTTAGATGTAAACTTCAATGGTAAGTGGAGCGATGTTCATGAAGCGTACCATGAGACTAGCCATTAATCCTCGTAATAGGATCAGCTCTTATCGATAAATTCGAGCAATTCGAGATGACCACCGACCTGAAGCAGGCTACGCCACGAGAGGCTCGCCTAGGCCGCTGGGTTCTCTTATACGGCATCCTCCAGGCCCTCTCAACCCTCTCTGTCGATGTTCAGGGCCTCAAGCACACCGACGGTGTACGCTACTTTCTCTGCACCGACCTAAAGCGTTGCCCAGAATGGGTTTCCAATGGCCAGACAGAATACCTTGAAGCCAGCCAACAGCGCTCATGGTGCTGGCAGCGCGGCTGGGATCCCGCACCAACACAAACTGCACCGGTCGAACTGGAAGCCACCCCAGCATACGAACATGCACCGACACATCATACTCTCGAGTTTAGGAACACGAGGGCAGAGCAAGAAATAAACATGCAAGAATCACGTGCGCCCCTCAACCTGGAAAAGAGCCTCGACGGCGCAACCCTAATGGAAAACGACATCCACCGGATCAACGAAAAGATCAGCGACTTGTCCCTTTCACATCACACCCGCCAACCATACACCCAAGATTTCCAGCGCCGCCGCGAAAACGAAAAGTCAATGCAAAGCGACTTCAACAGCTGGAGACCACGTCTAGACTCTCTACCACATTCCTCGTATCCCACACCCGCACAACCCCCAGGCGATACCTACCACTACACCTCCACCCCGACGCAAAGCCTATCCACCTCGGGCTTCGACGCCACCATGCAGACACAGCACCAAACACGCAGCCCGCTTCGCGAGACAGTCGGAAGCGTAAACACGGATCTTGCTGGATATCCGTTTAGTCCTGAGGAAATGCAATCGCCTGTGCTGCCGGTATATAACGAGACGGGCCAAACGTACAGGGAGAGCGGGGTTGGGTATTCCGCGAGCGGCGGCGTGTATAGTGGACAAGGATTTGTGAGAGAGAATCAGAGCAGATATGCGAGTTCGCATGCGGAGAATGAGATGGATGTGAGGATACGGCGGAGTCCGAGGCGGGTTCATGAGAGTGGGGGGTGGAAGTGAGTGTATGTGTGTTGGGAATGAGCTGGTTGTTTTGTTCATGTTTGATACCCCCTCCTTTCCTGTTGGAATTAATGTTTTTCTTTCGTTAGTCGGCAAGATAATTGGGGAAACGGTTATGGGAGGGGAAACGGGATGTATAGTAAAAAAAAAAGGTCAGGGCAAAATATGCGAGGTGTTAAATATTTCGTGGGTATCATACGGTAAACGAGTTGTAGGACTATTCAAGATCCCCCTAGCGAGAAGAAAGCCCTTCTCTTCTCTCGTGCCTGTTGATCTGAGGGTTGTGTTTCGTTCCTTGGGCGTCCACGCTTACCTTTCTTCTGCACAGTTTTCGACACACTATCCTGCTTCTCTGGCTTAGGTGCGACAGGCGCCGTAGATTGAACAACCTCCTTGATAGTTTGTCTAGAGAGGCAGAAATCAATATGTGCGTTGAACGTAGAGTCATCTGGAATTTGAGGTAGTGTGCATATTGGACATGTCCACCGCCCTTGGGTAGATTCGGCAGATTCAGCCTTGGATATGGTAACATCCAGTTCTTGTTGGTTTTCATACTCTTGTGAGAGCTTTTCCAATTCGTTCATTTCGTCGTTGCGCTCTTGGCGTGCGGCTTCTTCGAACTCTTCTTCTGGCCAGGTTTCCCAGTCGCCATCGCTACTTGCTTTTGCAGGTTTAGGCGTAGTTCCTGGAGGCTTGGTTCGACCAAAGAAGTCAATGCCAGGTTTCTTTGTGCTCACGATATGCGTAACTCGTAGACCCATCAGTCGTAATCTCATATTTGGTATTTCTTTCATCAACTTCTCTAACATCGGTAAACTGTACTTGTATAAATCGTCCGCACGGTGAATAGCAAAAGGTGGTGTGCTTTGCCGAGTGTATACTTCATATGTGTGCAACTTGATCTTGATACACAGCGTTCTGCCCTTGTATTCTGTACGTTTCAAGTCACCTTCTAGCTCCTCGGCGATGTGACGGAGCTTGACGCGTAAAGCATCTGGAGACTGCATGTCTTTGAACGTGGTTTCAGTACCGACGCTTTTACGCTCGTACTCTTCCGCTGGCTGAATCTTGGTGCGCCCCAGGCCTAGATAGCACTGCATCAGAAACTGAAATGCTTTTTGGCCAAAGAGCTTTGCCAGATATGCTCGATGGGCGTATATATCTCCACAAGTCTTGACACCAATAGCATCTAGTTCTCGCTCAAAGACACGGCCAATACCATTGACTTTGCGCGTGGGCATGGTCTTCATGAATTCCATGATTGTTTGCCTATCACTCGGCAGGAAGAATTGCCCATTGGGTTTGTTCTGGTTTGAGGATATCTTTGCGAGCTTTGCGTTCGCTGCGATACCAGCAGAGACGGTGATCTTAGCCTTCTCGTGGACTTCAGCTCGCAACTGGCTGACAGCCTCTACTGGGCTCATGTCGTGGTCCTTGCAGTATTGTGTAAGGTTGAGGTAAGCCTCGTCGCAACTCGCGCTCTCGAAGCCAGGGTCGTATAGCGCGAGAACCCGGCGGACCTCTTCTGCTTTGGCGCTGTATTTGGCAAAGTTCAAGGGAACACATATAAGTTGTGGGCACAGTTTCATAGCAACGAAGCCAGCCATACCAGAGCGACATCCGTATCGACGGGCGTGGTAGTTACAGGTTGTCAAGACGCCTTTGCCTACAGCCATGGGTACTTCCTTGAGTTCTGGCCTGTCAAGCTCCTCGACTGCTGCGTAAAAGGCATCACAGTCGATGTGCACAATTGCCTGGCTTAGATCTCGACCCAGCTCCAACTCGGCAATGTAGTCATCAGCTCTGCGTAAATCTGCACTCAGATCGAGCTTTTCTAGCTGCCGTCTCTTGGCCAAGATTCGCGTGATTTTCTCGGTGAGGTTTTTGTCCTTGGCCTCCTCGTTGCTGAAGAACTTTGAGCCTTTGGAGGCATTGTATATAACCTCTGCAACCTTCTGCTGATCAACTGAATCTTGGCCGGCTTTGGTAAGGGACGGACCGAGGAGGTGATATTTGAGGGAGTCGTGCTCGTCGGACGTGTTTTCTGTACTCATGGTGGGAGTCGCGACGACAGCGGCAGGCAAGTTGGACGCGTCTGTAGGGACATGCTGGGGCAGCGCGGAGTCACGCGACAGAGATGGAGGCTTGGATGAATGGACTGGAAGTGGAACGGTGGCTGACGCATTGCTCATGATTGGTGCAGTGCCATGCTGGGAGATTTAGGGAGACGGAGAATAGCAAACTACCATGTGTAATAGTGAGTGAGCATGGCTCTTCTAATGACGCGCTTGGACGCTAAACCCAAAATAGCATAGCCGACATTAGAAGTCCCACAAGGATCCATTGCTCAGTCGGCCACCGCCAGTTAATCATCCCTCGGGCACAACAAACATTCAACACCAATACCACCACTGCTGAATACTTCCTTTCACTACCCACTACACGGCTATGGACTTGCCCCCGAAGCCACACCCTCAACTATCGCCGCCATTGTAACGCGGGGTGTCGCACATACGGAGAGAATTGTTTTGACCCTGCAGAATCTACCAAGACGTTCGAAACATCCAGTGTCAACACGGCCGCTTGCCCAGCAACCACGCTACTGCCACACCCAGAGGCCATGATATCCCTCCCCAGCTGCCTAAAGACCCACCTACAAGAGCTGGAATAAGCGTGGAGAATGCCCATCGACCGAAATCCCCAGACCAACCTCAAGCCGAAGCTCGCGAGCAACCGGACTGCCAAGACGCCTCTGACACCTAGACTCGCTGTCACATCCTCAACAGCAGCTGCAAACGGCTCGCAGCTTGGTCGCAATGTACGAACTAGCACTGCAACCACACCGAGGGTGAACATTGCAGCCCAGAGTGACGTTACGCCTGTAAAGGCGTTTCTGAACAATAATGTTACCCCACGCTCCTCGTCGAGGAAATCCCGCGTAGGTGTAGAGAGTACATCTTCAACACCAGGCGGCACCCCAACCAGCACCCCAACATCTTCGCGGCCAGCATCTACAATCGATTTTGCCCCGAGGGAACTTGTTCTCGGTAATAAGGGTGTTCAGGGCGGCGTCCAATCACGTCTCCAAGCGACACCGGCCCCAAGACTTCCTTTATCAAACATTTATAACCCAGTATCATCAGACGCAGTCACGGCCAAGCCCACGTCCCCTCTGTTCTTTCACGCCAGCGATGTCAGGCCTCACGAGCCTGCGCCTACTCAGAAGAAGGCACCAGTATTCTTCTACGCAAACGGCAAGCAAGATCATATCCCACGAAAAAATGGAGTACCGTCTCCTCCTCTGTCGGCCATGGGTAAGCCGCAGCAGACGAGCAAATTCTTTCATGCCGATTCAATTTCGGAACCAAAGACGCAGCCACCAATGATCATTCCATCGCCTCTATCAACATCGCCAGAACCCCAGAATTTGAACACAGTCCAAGGCTCATCGTTTCGAGAACCATCTCCCACTAAAGAGTGGGCGCATCTCTCGTATCGAAAGGGTGCCTCTCAAGTCATGCGACCGTCGATTGTATCACGTAACTCAGCTCTGTCGATTTTGTCTGGTCCCAATACGCCTGATATACCAGATCGATCTAGCAGGCGATCTAGCGTTGCATCCTACGCGATGAGGGGAGGGCATGGGAAAAGTGCGAGCATGTCCTCGATTGATTCCGTGGCAGACCTGAAGCAGGCACTGCCAAACGAACCAACGGCACCCTCTCCCAGCCCATTGAATACACGTACTCGAGTGGTCAGTACTGGCTCGCTTGCCGATAGCATAGCCTCTGTACCATCTCCACCAACACCTACGCTCTCCGGCCTTCCCCCTTCAACTCCAACGAGTCCTATCGGGCCCGGTGGCGGAAAAAGCGCCCTAGAGACAATGAATGAGCTTGCAGCCAACGCTCGACGCGAAAGGAAGGTGCTAGATCTCGAGATCAGCAACTCTTCGCTGCTTGCTATCAATCGCTCGCTTGAGAAGGAGGTTCGCAAACAAAAGGCTGAGCTGAGGCGCTTCCGGAGAATGACTAGAGCCGGTCGTTTCTCTATGGATGCAGCCGGCCCCACACCCGACATTGCTGCCAACGTGACCAGTCATATTGTTGATCTCTCAGATATGTCCGAAGGGGAAGAAGTAGAAGAATTGCCAGAAGAAGATTTGGAAAGCAGCGATTCTTCGATCGACGAAGGCCAAATGAGTCCAACTGCGCAACAGGAATGGGATGAAGCACATCGTCTAAAGGACGAAAAACGCCTCCAACTCGACTTAACGAAGCATCGTGACCTCTTACTTGACAGTCAGAAGATGAACCAAAGTCTGAAACGATGCATGAATTGGACCGAGCAACTCATCAAAGACGGACAAAAGGCGCTGAAATACCAGGTCCACGTTAGCGACGTGAGGCTTGGTGGCCGCGTCTTAGTTGCTGAGGACGACGACGCCGACCTAATACAGGCTGAGGAGTCTAGGGGTCTCCTCAGCCCATGGAGTCCACTTCACGGCGCCATCGAAGGCATCGATGCCTTAGACTCACCTTTCTTTGCCACCGCCGTCGAACGCATTGTCGACCGCGACAGCGCCATAGACATCGAGGGCCTCGAAAATCTGGGAACCAGTGAACCAGACACCACATGCCTCGGCTCGCCATTCGAAGAACGAATACGCCGTCTCCATGCCTCAATTGAGGAATTGGAAGCCTCATAAAACCCCTCACATTAACTTGCATTTAGAATTTCTTTTGTCATTTGAAATCGTACATTAGCGTTCCTTTGTTTCATTCTCGCATTCACTTGCTCCCGGTGTTGGAAAAGGTACGGATTTTGCATAGCCGGCGTTATCGGCACCACACGTTGGATGTGATTCCAACGTCGCACGAATCTTTCCTTTGTCTTGTCACGGCCGCTTTGTCTTTCGCTTTAATCTCAGCCTGATAATGTCTGATTTCCTCGGCCGCGGCTGGTTGGCCTTTTTTTTGTATCTAGGACAACATTTTCTGCACACCTGCGCGGTTCGTGCTGTATTTGTATGTGTAGTTTTATGAGATACCCCTGATCGTTTTGCGTTGGTCGAAGACGAAATCAATTTGAATATTACAATACACTTAAACGGGGTGTGCTTTGCAATGACAGTGAAGTTAGGATGATTGTGCTCCATGGGAATGGTAACAAAACTAAAGAAGCAAAGCCTATTTTATCTATGGGTATTTAAATCGACGGGCATTACCTGGACTCACTCAGCTCCAATATATGTTCAATATTGATATTTACGTTGAATGGAAACACTTCATCCCTACGATTCTATGCGTCACCCACTAAGCCCAGTAGCCAAGTAGAGCCATCAGTCCTAATAATTTGTTAGTAACATAGGGGTTGTTAAAGATTCAAAGACTTACCGGCACCAAGCATCATCAATGCAAGCGCATAGAGTGTTCGATGGATTGGTCCTCTCTGCATGTAGGGCGAGAACATGAATTCGTGCGCCATGAGTTCGATCAACCCAGTGTAGATGAGAATACCCGCAGAGATCGAGTCGAACACCCCATTAACAAGGAGAGTAGTTTTTCCCTGTGGCGCAAAACTCTCTCGCATACCAAGTCCTACTGCTATGGCAATTGGGGTGGAGGCACCGTAGCCTAGTGCAAGCAAGTATGGTGTCCACCGCTTAGCTGTTGGCCATGGCACTTCTGCGAGACGCGCGCCGAGACCGAGACCCTCGAATGTTTGGTGGAAGACAAGGACGATGTAGAGTGTGATGAATTCGGCTCCAGCGACAGCTAGCGTTAGACCGATGAAGATAGAGTGAAAGATGACACCAAACTCAAGAATGAAGACAGCCGTAAGTTGAGCCGCATACGCCTCTGGTATGATGCCCTGAGACTCCCAATGGTCACCTAGATCGGAGTTGGCAACGTGGTCTCGCTCGTGGCCAAGGTGATCTTCACCACGAACGTGGGAGTTACTGGGACCGGCTTCCGTATCTTGGAGAATATTCTTGACGCCATCAAGACTCACTTCGTTGGCCATGGCTCTGGATGGGAGTGTACCGTGACTGTGGCCGGCTGAATCATCGTGACTGCCACCGAAGTTTCCATACCGCATGACCATAAGCTCAAGAAAGAACATTGCGAATATGGTCATGAGTACAATACCCTCAACCCATGGATACTTGGAGATGACACCGATCAAGCACGGGTTGGTCAATGCCTCGTTGGCTGGTGCTAGGAGATGGATGAAAGCTGTTGCAACGATGACTCCGGAGCCAAAGTATTTCGCTACGAAGAATGCCCATTTTGGCACCAGGTTTGATTCCCTTCGTTTGGCAAACACCGGGAATGCAGCACCTAGGTTTTGTCTCAGTGAATGCTCAAGGCAATTGTACTGCTCCACAGGAGTCCACTTACCAAAGGTAGATCCCAGTAGAATCACGAAAATCGCAGATATTCGAATGCCCATATGACCATCGTACTCGTTGAATCCAGCACATACACTTAAATCTTCAGGAACAGCCTCCCGGCTTAGAATGAGCCGTGCAGCATCCATGGTCGCAGTGTCGGTGTTTTGCAGGTGAAGGTAGTAGGGGTGGTAAGGAGCAAAGTATTGAACCAGCAAGGTGGGGTACCTGAACACGGTCTATCGAATGATGTTTGTGGTATTGCTTGGCTCGACCACTCCGGATCTATGGTTGTCACACAATCAGAGCCGTGGAAGAGAAGTTAGTGTTCCAGCCAGATGGTAAGCGTATCAGTGAAAAAGCTTAGGAGCCACTCTATATAATGAAAAATGATGATTTAGCACCTTGATGGATGCAACGCGAGATGCTTGTCAAGGCTTGTTCAAAAACTGGCTTCAATAGTCGAGCACCTTGATGTCGGCGCTAAGCAATTTCATCATCCCTTAGAACGTTCGAGTAAGCTGAGCTGGAAACATGTCCAAGATTTCGGGGCTGTCTCGGAGGCACCATTGTAGATACGAGAGAGATTGGCATGTAGAGCTTTTACGCATACGGACTGACTATTGATTGGTGTTGTGGTTCCGGGGTTGTTATATACCGGTGCAGTCAACGAATCAGCATTGAGGAAGCCACGGCTTTGTCAGCGAGACTAGCTCCAACTGGAAGTAGGTTTCAGCCTCTGGGCTCTATTACCGACCCCCTCTGAGGAACATTGTATATCTGACAGTTGAAGGTCAGGTTGCGTCAGCATAGAGAGCTCCGGAGGCGCCTATAGTTCATAATAAGGGTTTAGTGTGGATTTAGTCTTAATGGAGTTATTTCTAGTTGATAATAACAAACTAATCGTACCTCACAACGATTAGCTGGACTAACCTTTCACACTAAGATGATGCTCACCTTAGATGGGCACAGCTACCTGTGCTAACAATGATCTGCTACTAAGAGCGTTTTGTAATCACTAGTACCGGCAATATTGCGAACTGTAGCACCGTGTTTATACATTATTTGTTCTAGAATAATCGAAATCTATTATAAGAACTAGAGCGAACGTGAACGAACTATATAGTATATGCATATTTCCAAAGCAATGAAGTCTTCATTGGCTGTCCCGATGCGCGCCGTTCTGCAGTAGCAGCTGGGTGTGGCGACTGTCCCCAATATCGCGAAATGTATCCTCCAACAACTTTGATAAACCGCAGGGTACTTCTATAAAAGCGGCACCGCTTTGCAGTAGTAGCTGAGTAGAGTGACTGTCCCCACGCTCGCGAAATGTATCCTCCAATAACTTCGGTAAACCGCATGGTACTTCTGTAAAAGTGACACCGTTCTGCAGTAGTAGCTGAGTACTAGGACAGTCCCCATGCTCGCGAAATGTTTCCTCCAATAACTTCGGTAAACCGCAGGGTACCTCTGTGAAAGTGGCACCGTTCTCCAGTAGTAGCTGAGTACTGAGACAGGTATTGGAACGGTTCCTAGACTTGCGAAATGTATCCTCTAATAACTTTGGTAAACCGCAGGGTACTTCTGTAAAAGCGGCACCGTTCCGTAGTAGTAGCCGAGTTTCAAGACTATCCCCAGACTTTCGAAATGTTTCTTCTAATAACTTTGGTAAACCACACGGTACTTCTATAAAAGCAGCACCATTCTGTAGTAGTAGCTCAGTAATAAGACGAACCCCAAACTCGCGAAATACATCCTCTAATAACTTCGGTAAACCACACGGTACTTCTATAGGAGCGGCACCATTTTCTAGTAGTAGCAGAGTACTAGTACCAAGCCCAAGCTTACATGTATCCTCCAACAACTTTGGTAAACCGCAGGGTACTTCTGTAAAAGCGGCGCCGTTCCGTAGTAGTAGCTGAGTTTCAAGACTATCCCCGGACTTGCGAAATGTATCCTCCAACAACTTTGGTAAACCGCATGGTACTTCTATAAAAGCGGCACCATTATGTAGTAGTAGCTCAGTATCGCAACTATCCCCAAACTCGCGAAATGTATCCTCTAATAACTTTGGTAAACTACACGGTACTTCTATAAAAGTAGTACTATTCTGCAATACTAGCTGAGTTTCAGGACTATCCCCAAACCTACGAAATGTTTCCTCTAATAGCTTCGGTAAACCGCACGGTACTTCTGTAAGAGTGGCACCATTCTGTAGTAGCAGCTGAGTTCTAAGATAGTCCCCACGTTCGAGAAATGTTTCCTCTAATAACTTTGGTAAATCGCACGGTATATCTGTAAAAGTGGCGCCATTCTGTAGTAGTAGCTGAATATCGCAAACTAGAGAGTTGCGAATTGTATCCTCTAATAACTGTGGTAAACCACACGGTACTTCTATAAAAGTAGCACCGTTCTGCAGTAGTAGCTGAGTATGGGGATGATCCCCAAACTCACGAAATGTATCCTCTAATAACTTTGGTAAACCGCACGGTACTTCTGCAAAAGTAATACCATTCTGTAGTAGTAGCTGAGTAGAGGGACTGTCCCCACGCTTGCGAAATACATCCTCCAATAACTTTGGTAAACCACACGGTACATCTGTAAAAGTAGCACCATTCTGTAGTAGTAGCTGAGCATCGTAAGTCCCAGTGTTGTAAATTGTATCCGCTAATAACTTTGGTAAACCGCACGGCACTTCTACAAAAGTAGCACCGTTCTGCAGTAGTAGCTGAGTATGGGCACTATTCCCAAACCTACGAAATATATTCTCTAGGAACTGTGGTAAACCACATGGTATTTCTGTAAAAGTGGCACCATTCTGTAGTAGTAGCTGAATATGGGGACCATCCCCATACTGGTAAAATATATCCTCTAACAACTTCGGTAAACCGCATGGTACTTCTATAAAAGTAGCACCGTTCTGCAGTAGTAGCTGAGTATGGCAATTATCCCCATACATGCGAAATGCATCCTCCAGCAGCTTCGCAGCTACTACTGGTAGTTGCTTCAGGCCATGACTGTCGCGCAAGAATCTCTCCGTTCGTGGGTCGAAGGCACCAAATTTTCGAAAGGCGACATCGAATAGAAGAATATCACATAATAGCGAAGTGTGCTTTTCGTGCTTGTCGGCCATGGTACGTTCATTTTGCTTGAAGGTATTCCAGACATTGTGCATGTCCTCGGCTCCAAGATCATTTCGAAGCTTGCGACACACCCTAGCGAGCTTGAATATAGACGTCCGATCTAGAAAATAGATTATTTGAAATAGAATCTCCGCAGGAACATTTGGCAACATTGGAGAGCCGTTGTCAGTACGCATATCGTGTGACATAGTACCGTTATTAGGCTAGGTAGGCAAGCGTGCTGTGTTTACCTATATGGGCGATAAGAGCTGCAGAATGTAGGAGCAAGATTTAGTATAAGGTGTTGAATGTATCTGTTGAGTTTGAAGTTGTGATTAGCTGCATCGTATTATTATATACTACGGGGTCTTCATTGTGAGAAGCTACAATGAACACTGTAGGTCTTGTAATTCTCGACTCTAAAGCGCAACAATGTTATCAAAACTAGCAAATATGCGCAGTAGACGTTGCCGCATTGTGAATACGACTGAAGTTTCAAGTACCTATACTCTGTCTCGCTTCGCAGTAAGCTTGAGCTCCTATTTTGCTGCGCAATAGTTATGAGCTTAGTTCGCGCGGTGTCTACTACGCAAGCAGCATCTAGGTGGTTGATTACTTAGGTAGATAACTATATAAGTGTCGCAAGAAAATGGAGCTCAGAATTAGGCTCAAGCACTAAAAGCTCGGAGTATATACTCCTTGCTAATTGCTCCGAGCATCTCTAAGATCATTGATTGGATACAAAGATAGTTTGAATTCAGAGCAGGAAGAAGTAATCTCTAGCGCTCCTTTAGTATATAACGTCGGTGTGGACCGAGGAGTGGTGAGACACGTTACTTTAGCCATGCTGTTTTTGCATTAAGTCTGGCCTGCCGCTTTAAAGACAGTCTACTTGCTAACCTTCCTTGCTAGAAATTATTCTGCTTGCCTATCAACCAATAACCATGCCCAAGCTCCCCTCATGATAAATATCCTGCAAACATTCGCATAAAATTGGTTGAAGATCAAGACAGCCTGAGGATTCGGGCAGCTTGGAGATCATAGCATATGTAATGGACCATGGGTGGGTATATAAGCAGATGGCTGCCTGATCCAGCGAAATTTGCCCGGGCCAGTATTCTGCCTCAATTCTACTATCGCCCCTGGCTGGTATTTCAATCAAAGCCACAATTCTCCATGAAATGTTCATTCTCTAGCTAAATGCAGTAATAGTACAGCCCCTCACTCGAAAGATACCAAAGAAATGAAATCCGTCGAAGAGTACTTGCTAGTGATCCTCTTCCGCTTTTCCTTCTCCGCGTGAACCCCATCTGCCTGCTGCTGTTGTACCAACCGGGCATGTTCAGCTCGATACGCCTGCAACTCTGACTCATTTAGATACACTGACCCCCTCAGATTACGGGATATACTCATGAAAATACCAGCTTGAGGATCTTCTGTAAGATTGACGAGCTTCTGTCGAATCATGTTCTGATTCTGAAATTACTATTCCTCCCAGTCGATCGTTCTTTTGAGATGGGCGTACAAATGCGACCGCATGTTGAAAATTGCCATATCTTCTCTCAGCCCAATGCGACACCCCCTCAATTAGCGCTTTCCAATCCTCGAATGCGGCATACGCAAGCAGTAGCACCAAAGACATAACTGCTCCCCATTGTCCAACTTCATTGAACCCTTCACTATATGGGAAGGGCCATGATGTATACTCTATCCAGGCGACAAAAAGGCCGAATGATGCGATTGCCAGCCCCTTTGCGCTAAGTTCAAACCAAGGTCAGTGTGCAAACTTGATTTGAATGGTATCCTCCGCACGACCATCGTCTGTTCGTCCGTACTTCACTCCTACTGTTTGCTGAAGAATAAAGATGGTAATGATAAAAGCAAATGATGTTCCAATGAGAACCATTGAGACGAGCATGAGCGCCCATCCAGGCCTCGGGTTGCTGTAGTTGGAGATGGATGGCCATGCTCCTTTGGACGGAATTGCCCTTGCGTCTTGCCGGTGTCCCGGAGCACTGAAGCAAGGATAGACGCATATCGGGATTTTGCTCTGTGCGGTTACTGAGCTGGCAACCATATCCCAGAGCGTCTCATTTAGGCTTTTACCAGCAATCTTCCCACCTAATTGATTCAGAGAGGAGTGAGACATAAGATCCGGGAGCTTTTCTTCAGTGATGCAGATGCGGAATTGCTCCACGGAGTGTGTGTCGACGTAGATCTCATTGACCCAAGCGCATATATTCCCGATCAGAAGTAAGAAGAACCAAGCGATTAAAACTAATCTTTTCTTCCACTGTGCTCTCAAGACGGGCTGAAGGTTGCTTTGGAATAGTTCCTCTGGATCGAGTTCCTTTGAGGTGGTCAGGGGTTTTCTCTGGATTATCTGCTGAACTGTATCACTCCAAAGAGCCAGAGGAGCCATTGCCAAAAATGCGGTGCCAGTAATGGCAAGAACTGCATCTGTGTCTTCATCCCAGACCTGGGGATATATCGGTATCTTAATGTCATTGGTTTTCGATACAGAAATGACTTCTACGGCGGCGGAGGTCATTATTTTGCGCCCAGCGACGAGGATTATGGCATGGGTTGCAGCGATACTTGAGTAGGACATGACGATGCCCATGGTGACCTGGGAAATCCAGAATCTCTTTCTGAAGTGGAGGGACAGCAGGCATAGGGCGTAAAACCCTATCCGCAGTGCTGGAGCGTACTGACCTGATGTAGGGTAAAGACATTGTAACGGTTCGATGCGGAAGGGGCCCGAAATGGCTAAAAGTCCATCCGAGTTGAGGTGGATATTGGAGAACTGTCGATTGTAGTCCTTTACGCTCTCTGGGATTGGCCAGGGGCCAGGGTCGCAGTCTACAAGACCACAGGTGCGATTCCGAGTCATGATTGGCAGAAAGCTGCTTGGAAGGTGGGTGTTGTGCTGATGTTATCTGACCATTTTAGAGAATAGCCGTCACAAAGGAGGACGGGAAGTCCGTTCATTTTATGCTGGAAAGGGCTCAAGAGCCGAACGTACGATAGACCGTCATGAAACACGAGGCCGCCATCAAGTTCTTGTGGAGGCTCATGCATCCTTTATCTGGGCCAAATCACCTGGCTGTGGAAGTGTCCATGGAATTCGCCGTGAACTCAGCCGTGATATCAGGCTGCTCCGACTGCAGCTGCCCTCGGAATTAACTTTCGTCTTCTCTATTCGGCTCGCCTACTCATGGCCCCAGTCGCAATTCATACAAGACCCGCAGAAGGTGATTGTGATTGTGCACCGCCGTGGCAGAAGTTCGTGGTGCTGAGCGGCAAGGCTGAGGCTGTGCTCTACAGTGTGACCAATGGATGGAAGCCATTTGGATTGGATTGGATTAGATAGGCGAATCCAATAAACCTAAATTGAAATCACTACCGCCACATTATAGTAAAGATTAAAGAAACGAGGTATTATAGTGCCAATGCATAAACCATATTCGCTAGCTAAGCGCGGAATAGCTAATTCCGAGAGAATTTCTTCGCATTAGCGTAATAATACTTTAGACTACAGGGCGATAGATACCCTATATATAAAGAGTGGAGAACTTTTCAGCATAGGATGAGAAGTTTACGACTGCCTGTGAGAGCGTCAGTAGATGGAACCGCCAAGGAGCAAGGCACTGACGAGTAATGTCATACGCACCAGCGACCAGACGCCGCATGCGATTATGTTCTGTGAGCCTCTAACTACGACATCCCTAAGCGTAGCAAATTGCTGGACTCCCTGTAGGAAGTTTGTAAAGCGGAGTCCAAAACAACGGCCGCCAACCTTTCTAGACATCTGACGGTCAATCTCGGCTGTGAGTCGCATGAAATCGCTGGGACTTGAGGAGAGTCGAGCGATTGGGACTTAAGAGTGCGAAAGGTAGTCTTCTGCTCATTCGAGAGGTCCGCTCCAGACTGGGAAACAGTTTGAGCCAGGTGAATTTCGGGCTTCAGCCTCGAAGCATTGGGTAAAACAACAGATATAAACTACGCGCTACCTACTAAGAGTAGTTACGCTATTACTATAGCTTTAAGCGAGGCTCTAGATAGTAGTAAGGGTAGAGATAACGCTACTACTATAGATAAGTTTAACGGTATTGATTAGGCGCGTTTACCTAGGTATATAAAGCCGCTAGCAACCTAGAAGCGTCCTAAAAGCTGGATTTTTGTATATAGCTATCGCGTTATTAAGTGTAAAGACCCGTCTCAGTTATAGTTCGTATATAAATACTACTATATATATAAGTATATTAACGCTAGCTATAGTAGATTAGTTAATATTATAAAGGTAACGACGTTAGTAGCTATATACCTTAGGTAGCTAAAACTTAGGCATAACCTTACTAAAGATAGCTTAAAAACACTATCTATAGTAGCTAAATAATTGTATAGTATCACGGTAACTACCATAGTCCCCGCAACACTACTACTATCCACTCGAGGAGAGCTCGGAGAGCCTCTAGAGCATAGGTACGACGCAGAGGCCTTACGCCAAGCGTACGGGCTATACCCCTAATGTATATCTTCTAACCTAAACTATTATTTAACTTCCTTTCATTACGCAACATCTTGTATTACACCTAAGTACTGTACGTAGCATATCAATTAAGCTTCTAAAGTAAGCTCTAACGTCCCTGCTCGTTACCTCTCGTAACATTACATTGCGTTAAAACCCCTTCCTAAAAACATAGACTTATAAGTAACTTCTAACGCGCTATAGCTTATTTTATAGTAACTAGCTAAGATAAAGGTAAGTAATAAAGCCTTATAGAATAGCTTAGCTACTTAAGAGTTATAGTATTAATAATAGTAAGAGGAACTACTTACGAAATTCTAAACCCTCTCTAAAGATATAGTAATAATTAGAACTAAGTCGTCTTCCCTACCTATTCTAAGATAACCTAATACTAAGAAGGAATTAGCTAGTTTTAAAGAGCTATCTAGGAATAGCTTAACTCCTATAAACCTTACCTAACTAATAACCTAAACCTCCTATCTAGGCGCCCTAATAGCTACTAAGCCTAAGACTAACTAACTACTTAACTCTCCCCTATTTAATAGTAGAAGAAAGGACCTCTTAGCCTTCGTCTACAAACTATAGTATAAGCGTAAAGGAAACTCTAACTACTACTCTAATAAGAGAGTACGCCTCCTATATATATACTCGCGCTTAGAGAAGGATACTATATCCCTAATCAACCTCCTTATAGATAAGGATATCTACGAGGTTAACTAGCTTATTACGTTCTTAGAGGCTACCTATAAAGACCCTAATAAGGAACTTACTACTCTTAGCCGCCTTAGTAGCTTAAGATAAGGGAAGTAAAGCTTTACCTCTTACTTTACTAAGTTCTAATAACTTACTACTAATACTAGGCTAAATAAGATTAGCTTAATTACCTTACTAAGAAACTTACTATTAGCTAAACTATAACGCGCTATAGTAGGTAAGGCGCTACCTTATAACTTAAATATATATACTAACTTAATAGTAATATATAATAATAATCTACGTTTCTTACCTAATTAAACCTAAAGAACCTCTAAATACCTAGACGCTATAGAGATTAATATTAGTAACTACGCCCTAGTTAGCTCTACTAAGCATTAGAAACGCGTTAAAGAAGGACGCTACTTTAAATATAATAAGAAAGGCTATATCTCTTATAACTATACTATCCCTATACTATAGATATACTTAAGTAGTATACGCCTACGTTCCTCTCCTATACGTAAGTAACCTAGAAGCTCTTATAGCTACTAAACGTTATCTTTATTATACTACTCTAACTAGTCCTAAGGGCGCTATAGATCTTACTCCTACTCCTACTCCTATAAGGGAAAAGCCTTATCTTAAGGATAAGTTACTCCTTAAGACCGCGCATTTATCGAATCTCTACTAAACTCTAGTCTAAGCCTTACTAAGATACCTAGAAATACTATATAATAACTCTATACTTACTCTAATAAGGCCCTACTAAAAGAGACCTAAAAGCTCTTATAGATATAGGAGTAACTAGTATAGTATATATTTATAGAGATTTTACGCGTAACCTAAAATTAAACTAAACGCTACTACCTTATATAATATATCTAATTGGATTTACTAGAACTATACTTAATAGTAGAGAAATCTCTTATACTATTAATTTAACCCTCTAATATAGAATCTATAAAGAGAACCTACGCCTATATATTATAAATATAGGTTACTATAATATAATTCTTAGCTAACCCTAGATATATAAGTATAGGGTTAGTATTAACTATAATCGCGAGTAGTTAATATTTAACGCTTAATACTATATAGAGCGCTATACGCGTAGAACCTAAATCCACTACCTTAATATATCTCGTCGCCCTAACGTACGACGCCCTAATATATCTTATTATCCTAATACGCGACATCGCCCTAACGCGCCTCATTATACGAGCCTAACTATCTAATATAAACATAACTACTAGTTACTAAAGATAAAGCGCTAGCTATAAGAACCTAAGATAGAATAGAAAGGAGAACCTTTAGGCATCCTAAAAGCTAAGAGGGAGGAGCTAGACCTTATATCTTAGCCTAGCCTAGATATATACTATATTAGAGCTGCCCCGCTTATACGTATAGCGTAGAAGTACGGCTATAAGATATTTATAGTATTAATTACTAATATTAATAAGGCCCTCGCCCTAAAGGTCTATACTAACCTACTAATAAAGGTACCTATAGAGTACTATAACTTAATTAAAGTCTTCTCGCAATATAAAGTAGATTAGCTACTTAAGAGATAGAAATATAACCTTAAGATTAACCTTAAGGATAGTAAGTAACCTGGATTTAGCCTATTATATAGTATATCCTAAAATAAGCTCCTTATACTATATTAGTACCTTAAAGATAACTTAGTAAAAGGCTTTATCTAAGCTAGCTTATCCTTAGTTACTTTACCTATAATCTTTATTAAGAAACTAGGAGAAGGTCTTTATTTCTATATTAACTACTAAGCCCTTAACGCTATTACTATTAAGAACTAGTATCTAATACTACTAATCTAAGAGATACTAAACTAACTTAGTAAAGCTAAGTACTATATAAAACTTAATATTATTACTACCTTTAACTATCTCTATATTATAGAAGGTAATAAGTAGCTAACTACCTTTTATATACGTTATAGCCTTTTTAAATACTTGGTTACTCCCTTTAGCTTAGTAAATATACTAAGTACGTTCTAATACTTTATAAATAATGTCCTACGCCCCTTCCTTAATATTTTCTATACTACTTATCTTAATAATATTCTTATCTATAGTAAGAACTTAAAGGAGTACTAGAAATATATCCGAGCCGTCCTTAGAGCTCTAAAAGAAGCTAGACTATACCTTAACGTTAATAAGTATAAGTTCTACTAATCTAAAGTTACGTACCTAGGCTATATAATCTCTATAAGTAGAGTAAAAATAGATCTAAAGAAAGTCTAAGTAATCTAAGACTAGGAATACCTAAGTAATATAAAAGATATACGCGCTTTTATTAGATTTACTAACTTCTACTAAAGGTTTATTAATAACTTTTCCTATATAGTAGTACTACTAGTATCCTTAACTAGAAAAGATACTAGGTTCTCCTTTAATAATACCTATTATAACGCGTTTAATACCTTAAAATAAGCTTTTATAACTACTCTAATCCTCTATTACTTTAACCTAAGCCTACCTATAGTAGTAGAAGTAGACGCCTCTAACTATATAATAGTAGGCGTTCTATCTTAAAAGGACGCCTTAGGGACTATCTAGCCTATCGCGTATTACTTAAAAAGAATAAACTCTACTAAAGGAAATTATAAGATCTACGATAAGGAGCTACTTGCGATTATACGCTCCTTTAAATACTAGAGACCTGAACTAGAAGGTACCTACCTTCCTATTACTATACTAAGTAACTATAAGAACCTATAATACTTTATAATAATAAAGTAGCTAAGTTATAGATAAGCTTACTAGTCTAAGTACTTATCTCGCTTTAACTTTATAATTACTTATTAGCTAGGTAAGGAAGGAGAAAAGCCTAATATACTAATACAACGATTCTAAGACTAACTAGCCTAGGAAGAAGCTTAAAATACTTATCTAAAAACGCTATTAAAGCTAAATCTCTTTATTACCTATAGCTTATCTCTAATAGAGATAGATTAATTAATCTAAGAGATTATTAATAATAAATATAATACTAACCTATTTATCTAAGAAGTACTAGGCCTCTTAAGAATAGGTACCTAAAGATTAAAGAAAATTACTATTACTAAGTATAAGGAACGAAATTATCACCTATATTACTAAGGACGCCTTATAATCCTTACCTATGACGAGCTTATTATTAAGCTCTTACGCGCTGCGCACGACTTTCCTATAGGAGGCTACCTAGGTTATAGTAAGATACTAGAGATCCTCTAAAGAGAGTACTATTAGCTAAATATATTCTAAATAATCTACTATTACGTCGCCTACTATTATACCTACTAAAGATTAAAGGCCTCTCGCGAAAAGTACTATAGCCTATTAAAGCCTCTACCTATCCCTAAACGCTATTAGTAAGATATATTAGTTAACTTTATTATTAATCTACCTAAGTTAGAAGGATATACTAATATTATAGTAGTAGTTAATCGCCTATTAAAGTACTAGTACTTAATCCTATGCGCTAGAATAGAAGCTCCTAACGTAGCTCGCTTATTTATCTAATACGTTTAGGTAAACTATAGCCTTCTAAGCACGATTATCTCTAATAGGGGTAGATAGTTTATCTCTACCTTCTAGGATAAGCTCTATAAGTAACTGAATATTAACCTATACTACTTAATAGGCTACTACCTAGAAACTAATAGCTAAATAGAGATTATAAACTCTATAATAGAGTAAGTCTTACGCGTATACACGAATTACTAGTAAAATAATTAGGTTACTTAGTTACCTACTACTTAATTTAAGGTAAATAATACTATCTTAGAGTTAACTAGACTATCTCTAATAATAGCCTATTATAGCTAAAATCTACGAATAGGCTTTAAGCTACCTTTAGCTATAAAAAGGCCCGCTTACTAGGCCTTATAAGCCTCTAATACTAATAAGATAATTAATAAGATACGTGATATAACTTAGTTTATCTGCGAAGAAATAATATAGGCCTAAGCCCTATAATAAGAATACGCTAATAGGAAGCGCTTACTAGTACTAGCCTATTAGGTAGGCGATAAGGTCTAGCTTAATACGTATAATATATAAATATAATAAGCTTTAAAGAAGCTTAATTAGAAGAACCTTAGCCCTTACTAAGTAGTTAAGGAGGTCTCTTCGTACGCGTACTAACTTGAACTACTAAGCTCTATAAAGATATACCCTATTTTCTATATCTCTCTACTCTATCTAGCTAGAACTAATTACCTACCTAGCTAGTAACCTACCTTACCTACGCTAGTAATAGTAGATAATAAACTTAAATACTTTATTAAGAATATTAAAGGACTCTACTATAATAAGAGAAAGAAATAATATAAATACTACGTAAAATAGATAGGCTATAATAATCTATCCTAGGAGCCTACTATAGAGCTAAGAGATAATAAAGCTATAACTCGTTTCTACTAGCAGTACCCTAATAGATTAGAGCTACTAACCTAACCTAAATCGACCTAACATAATACGAAACTAGTACTAGTAGTAATAACTACTATATAAATAACCCTCGCAGGAGCTCGAGAATAAGAGGGGGGTACTATTATAGTAACTACTATAGTCCCTATAATACTACTACTATCTACTTGAGGAGAGCTTAGAGAGCCTCTAGAGTATAGGTACGACGTAGAGGCCTTACGCTAAGCGTATAGGCTATACCCCTAATATATATCTTCTAACCTAAACTATTATTTAACTTCCTTTTATTATATAATATCTTGTATTACACCTAAGTACTATACGTAGTATATTAATTAAGCTTCTAAAGTAAGCTCTAATATTCCTACTCGTTGCCTCTCGTGATATATAGGTAGTAATCTCTATACTAGTTTATTACTACTAGTAGAGATATATAATAAGCTACTACTAACGTATTAGGTAGTATTAACTTATAGTACTTTTAGTAGCTTATTATACTCTAGCTAGTTAAAAATAATTACCTACTACGTAAAGTTAAGATACCGCGTTTTTAAGAACTTATAAGCTATCTTAACCTAGAGAGTAAGGTAGTATTATAGGTAAGTAAAGCTAGTATTAATAGGCTAGTAAATAGGTTAGTAAATAGGTTAGGTTAGGGTACCTATTAGGTTATATAATATTATATAATATTATAAGTATTAAGTATATTATATATACTATAATTATTTACTATAATAATATAATTATATATATTAGTAAATATAAAATAAATTATATTTAATATAAAAAGTATATTAGTTAGACCTAAGGTAAACTAGTCTATACTAACTATACCTATACCTAGGGCCTATATAACTCTAATCTAACCCTAACCTATTACTAGTATTAACCTAGTAAATTTAGGTTAGGTTAGGTTAGATTATTATATAATCTAACCTAACCCTAACCTAATCTATACCTATTTACTAGCCTAAGTATTAGTATATTTATAATAAGGCTTTTTAAGTATCTCTAGCCTTAAGTTATTACTATACTATTATTAGTAATTAGTAAGATATATATAAGCTTTAATAGCTAGATAATAAAGGGTAGTAAATATAGCTTTTTTAGTATTATTACTTACTTTACTAACGCTAATAGAGTAATCTATAACTTACCTATTAACTTACTATAACTTATAGGCGCCTATACTAGTAAGGCTATTACCTAAGCTATTATCTAAACTCTCTAAGTATATAGTATAACTAGTAATAAGCTAGGCTACTTTATACTTAATAACGCTACTAATAATAATACTATAATTACTATAATTACTAGAGAATATACCTTTAAACTAGCCTACTAGTACCTCTATTATACCTACTATATACTTAAGCTTATTAGCTAGAAGATTATTTATAGTACTAATAAAGATACCTATAATAATACTAAAGTATACTATAATATAAAGAAGGAGTATATATAAGAGTAGTACTAATATAATCTAATTAGTATACTAATTAATATAATTAACTATATTAGGATACTATAATAGTATAATCTTTTCTACTAAAAATAGTATAAGGTTAATACTTAGCTACTAGCTAATAAGAGGCCTTAAATATTTAAGCTAGTAAAGTTAGTAGTTATCTATTAGAACTTATATTACTTAGCTTTTAAGTATACTATAAAGCTTTAAGCTATATATAACTTATATACTAAGTACTATATTAATACTATAATAATTAAAGATACTTATACTACCTATTACTATAATAAGCTACCTAACTCGCTTAGCTAGATAAGATTAACTAGACTTACTATAGCTAACTAGGCTATAATTACTAAGTACTAAGACTACTTATAGCTACTTAAACTTACTACTTAGCGCCTTAAAGGATATAGTAAAGCTAGTAAGTTTAGTATAATATATAAGGTTATACTAGTATTTAAATATATCCTTAACTTACTTAAAGCGCGTATACGCTTATATAGAGGTATTAACTATAATACTTATACTAAGGCTCCTAAAGATTACCTTACTATTAACCTCTATAAAGCTTAGCTTAAAGCTAATAAGTATTATAATAAGCTTAATAACTTACTTACTATACTACTATCTACTTCTACCTATACTATAAATACTACTATAATAATAGCTAGGTAAATAAAGCTAGATAGCTTAGTACTATAAATACTAGCTTCTAGAGTCTCTAGGATACGTATAAACTTTAGTAGCTATACTTATCTTACCTCTAAATACTACTCTTAAATAGTATTAATAATATAATTAGTATATATATAGAGTATAGTAGTATAATAGATATACTAGAGCTAATATAGATATACTATTAATATAAGGTGAATAGTAACTTAGTTAAGTACTAGATTTAACTATACCTAAAATACCTTAATTTAGCACGTTTTATAATATAGGCGAGTGGTATACTCTAGCTTAGTAATTTGTATGTTAAACGATCGTCAATTCGACCCAAGTACTTGCAAACAATCAAGTACTTGCAAGTAATCTCTCCCAAACACAAACACAAATAAAGTATGAGTCTCTTAACTCATAAACAAGCAAGTATCACGGCTCATGTTTGCTTTGTTTGCTTGTTGACCAGTCTGTTGACTACTCAGCGATATTCAAACCACACCTTGTTTCCTTCTATCAAACACACGCCTCCCGTACAAGCCAACACGTATTTCAAAGAATCTTTTCCAGGATTCGACCAACAAACATGTCTTGCAACTCAAACTCAAACTTGGTCCCAAGTCCCCCTACAAATCTCGCATCATGTGCCATCCCGATCGGCGGTTCAAACTCCTCGATCCTCGACACCTGCTGTAATGGTCATATTAACGCCATGGCCACATACTCTGCACCAGGTTCCAATTCAAATGCACGCTCAGACAATGGATGCTTTCAATTCTGCGTTACCGATACCCCCGAGCTGGTACAGGGCTGCCTCATAAACACCCTGGGAGAGTACGCGAAAGGTGCACCGGTATTTGAGTGCTTCAACGTGGGGAACGTGAAGAAGGACTCAGGGTCGAGTGGATATGGCAATACAGGAGCGAGAGTGCATGCAAGGGGCATGAGCTGGACGGCTTGTCTGGTGGTCGGGTTGGGTTTCTTCGGTGCAGCGATGGGCACCATCTAGGTTGCCTTTGGCAACTGACATTTAAAGAACATATCATCTCACTGATGCATTGCCGGCGTTTGAGGGTTGTTATAACGATTTACGACCCATCTGTATTTCCACATTTGTGTGAGCAATGTTGTAGCATTTAGTCTCGCAATCTGAGATGCGCAATTTGCACTTTTTAAGAAGACATCCTTTTACTCATGTTCTTGTACGCGGCGTATGCAGGCATGCCGGGTTGGATTCAACCGGACTTACTGACACTCTATAGAGAGCTTAGAAAATAATGAAGCATTATAGCAGTCTATCAATATAGGAGAATAAAAAATAGTGTGATATTATCGACTTACAGTATTGCGAAGTTCTTCCTCCACGCACGGGATCCGTCAACCTGCTCAAACTATCTCGTGCAACATGTGTGGCCTTTTTTATTTATTCTTAGATTAGTTTGTCTGATATCCTCAAGACAGGAAAAGCGTTGTCAAGTAACCAGAAGAATAACGAAGATACGTATAGTAGCACTCAAAAGTACGTCTTGTCCTAAGGTACCTGAATAAATAGGTTGCCTATTATAAAAGCATGATATTTACTAGTTACTACTAGAATATTTATGGTATGTCGAATACTTGCCGCGTATAGAATATATACTACGTTTGACAGAGTACTAGTAGCGACTATTTAACCCTCTTTGGGTAGTCACACGGTCGGATACCCTTGGCACATGGCGTTGTTATACAATGTATATATGCTATATACCTCTGCTACAGCGATTCTGGTTCCCACCGCAAATGAAAAGGTGTAGTAAACAGACCTTGAAATAACGCGTCAGCATCAATCTCAACTAATCGATTAGGTCTTCAAAGTTTGAGAATAGTGCTCCAAATCTGTTACGATTGGGTACGAGCCGCACCCCGCAAACTCGCCCGTGCGGTTTTAGTCATTAGTTATCCATGACATAGCCTGGTATCTCGCAACACTGGCACCGAGTAGACGACTTTAGCCCCACATTTTGGAGCCGTAAGGGCGCGTATACCCATGGGCAATTATTGGTGATGCAAGGACAATGTCGCGTAGGCATGTTCGAGCCAGATATAGAGACGAGCGAAGCACCAAGGCAGGAAGCATTGTTGAATCTGCCTTCCCAAGAGAACAAAACGTAGAACAAAACGACTTCACAGTTATTGTACATAATGCCCAATACCCACGCAAGCTCTCCTAATGTTGCCTACTCTATAAATGGCGAGCCCCATAGGGTTGTTAGCAGCGAAGACAAGTGCCGTGACACGCCTATTCACTCGAACCGCCACATGCGCGTCATTTGCGTGGGTGCTGGCGCTTCTGGACTACACCTAATTTACAAGCTGAAGCAAGACTTCATCGACTTCACGCTCGACGTATTCGAGAAGAATGAAGACATTAGAGGAACCTGGCTTGAGAACCGTTACCCAGGGTGTATGTTAGGTTGATTCCTTGTCGGAGAGTGAACACTGCTGACTGACCTGGAGGTGCCTGCGATGTGCCTGCATGAGCCCACCTAATAATTCCTCGTGCTTGAATGTTTGGCTGACTAGGTAGACACAACTATGTTTACTCTTTCGAGCCGAACCCGACTTGGTCTGCGAATTATGCGTCCTCGTTGGAGATTTTCGATTACTTCTCCCGCTTTGCCGACAAGTATGGGCTGAGGAAGCACATCCATATTCGCCATGAGGTTGTGGGTGCTACCTGGAATGCTGCTAAGGCCTGCTGGATCGTTTCTGTCGAAAGGCCGGACAAGTCAACGTTGGAGCAAGAGTGTGACTGGTTTATTAACGGCGCCGGTATCCTTAATGCGTGGAGGTGGCCTGCGATTCCCGGCATCGAGAAATATAAAGGCAAGCTGCTACATAGCGCAGCATGGGACCAGACTGTCGATGTCAAGGGTAAACACGTCGGGCTCATTGGGAACGGATCGTCGGGAATTCAGACCCTCCCCAAAATGCAGAAGTAAGTCGATACCGAGGAGACCTCGATGAAGAAGAGCTAACAAAGTGCTTCAAGACAAGCAGCTCACGTTACGACGTTCATCCGTGAATCGACCTGGGTGAGCCCACCGCCCAACATGGACTACCGCGAGTATACGGAGGAGGAATGTAATGAGTTCGTGCTATGCCCTGAAAAGCTACGTAACATGCGTAAGGCTGAGGAAAAGTCAATTGGGGATGTCTTCGCTATCATCATGGATGGATCACCAGCGCAAATGCGGGCTCAAGCCTTCATCAAGCAGCAGATGGTGGAGAGGTTGAACTAGGAACTTTAACGCCTCCTTATTCCAGAATGGGTCTTTGGCTGTCGCCGAATCACTGTGAGTTTCACCACCACGAGCACATATTTTGAGTACATGGCTGACAACAATCCTGAATAGCCCGGTACAGACTACCTTGAGTGCCTCACTAAGCCAAATATCACTACCGTCTACGGCTCCATCAAGGAGATCACCGAGAAGGGCTGTGTCACCGCGGATAGCAAAGAACACCCCACTGACATTCTCATCTGTGCCACAGGATTCGACACAACCTTTCGTCCACGTTTTCCCCTTATTGGTAAAAAGGGTACCAACCTCGTGGAAGAATGAGTCCTCGAGCCGCGCAGCTACTTAGGTTTCGCAGCGGCAGGCTATCCGAACTACTTTGTACTTTGGCCCTAACTGCCCTATCGCCAACGGGCCCATCATCTTCTCCATCGAATTGCAGACCGAGTACATGCTAAGTTCATGAATCGGTGGCAGAAGGAGAACATCCGCTCCTTCGATGCACGTCGTGAGGCGGTGGATGACTTCATGCACCAGAAGGGTCTCTTCACGCAGCACACTGTGTGGAACGGCGACTGCATCTCGTTGTACAAGAGCACAATTGACTGACGAATTACGGCGGTGTGACTAGGGAGCACGCTGCACTACATGGAGACGCTTGCAACGCCGCGATTTGACGACTTCGAGGTCGAGTTCAATAGGCGCCGGTTTGCCTATCTTAGAAACGGCTTCTCTCAGACGGAGAGGAACCCGGCAATTGACCGCACGTAATACATTTGAGATAAAGATGATGGGTCCTCGCTTTTCAGAAACCTTATGAGCAACGTCAATGCGCATGAGGAGATGGATCTGAAGACCCTGGCCCAGGACGATGTAGTTCTGATGCAACGCTAGGCGGGGGTTTGGAGCTTGTGTAAATAGTCATGAGATTTCGCGTGTGAGCTCTGCCGTGGGTCAATTTTATGTTGTCAAGCCTCTGGAAGCAAGTGTGTTGTTGTCTCATATACTATGCCAGCCTATTGGCCAGTGTGTGTAAGGCTTATCTGCTGAGTAGGCTTGGCATAAATAAGGTTAGCGAATAGTTTACAGTAGCACAGGGTAACTATAAAGGAATTAACTGTCATCAACTGGTATTATCAGCCTGGAGAAAGGGGCAGAAACTGGGCAGAAACTGGGCAGAAACTGGGCAGGGGCAGAAACCGGGCTAATTTTAGGCTACTACACGGGGTATGTATAATCCGGGGCAGAAAACGGCCGTGCACAAGGAAAATCAAGCGAGCACGGACAAAAACGACAACTTTGCAGGGCGACAGCAATAGCTACAGATATTGTACGGAGTCTAATCAAGGATAAGCTAGCGGCAGGTGTAGCGGTGCCTGGGGCAAAATTAGTGGTGGTGCAGCGAGGCAGTTCTGGAGTTGGTTGTAGTCTGTTAGTACCGGTATAATTATAGAAAGTCAAGCGACTAACTTGGATCGGCGACTCATGTCACAGACCCGAGGCTTCGGGCCGTAGAGGGAACCCCCGTTCCCAGCTCGCCGCAACAACCTCCCTCCGCGTGTTCGTTCAGGCGCGCGAGTCAGCCGACGTGCAGAAGATCATGCACGCATAGATGTCCACAGGGATGCAGACTTTCCTGCATTATTTCCCTGCCTCAGTATCGTAGGACATCATACTACAGACCGTTACCATGCCACGCTCAGGCGGAGGAGAAGATGTATTTGCAACCATACCGGGTGCACCAGTTAGGAGTGAGCCGCTTGGCCCAAGGCAAAACTTCGACCCCACCCCTGGATCGTACACTTTCTCAGGGGGATCAGTGACAGCACTGCTCGGTAAGGTTGCTCTCGCTCGATCTGGAGACAAGGGATCAAACGTCAACATCAGCTTCTTCTCACGCGACCCAGCCGCATGGCCGTGGCTCCAGTCATTTTTGCCAAGGGATAGGATGAAGAATCTCATGGGCGACGTCTGGGACGAGGCAAGTATGTTCGTCGAAAGAGTCGAGTTCCCGAAGATCCAGGCTGTGCATTTTGTCATGTATGGCAGTTTGGGAGCTGGTGTAAGTAGTTCAGCGAGGCTGGATTCTTTAGGTAAGGGTTTGCCGAGTTTATTACTGCAGTGCATGTTCCTGTGCCGAATGAGATCATGGCTTTGTTAGGTGCTTTGTAGATAGACTGAGATGGGTTTAGGGATGGTAGATTCGTCGTCGTGTGTAAAGTAGGCGTTCTTCGTTGTTCCGAACTTTGATGGCTTCGTCCTGTATGTAGACCCCTGCAAGACTAACGGAATGGTGAAGTGCCGAAAGCTCTACATATCCCGCTTCGGGCACTTCGCCCACGTGGATGCTGATGAGGGTAGTGTATTCATGAGGCAATCTGTGGAGTGAGGGGTGGCCAGCACCCAGTCCCGAGGCCGATTCATATCAAGGCCAAGTCAATCTTTCAAATCATTGGTCTATGAACAATAAGCGTATCGTGTATGTTGCACGACCGCGCAAAGAGAATTTCGTGAAGTTGAGGCCTTATCAGTTCGGTGATGGTCGGATCTATCGGAGATTAGAAGTCCTGGGAGCTAAAATCAATCTGCCGAGGTCCCCTGAGTGCTCCACCTCCGCTGAACGTCAATTACCAGACCAGAATATTACACTATATCGCCAGCAGTACCAATCACTCTAAACTTCATCGCGAATGACTATAGCTTCGTCCCTCCATCGATCCCCTTTCTGGTACCACTACCTCATAGTTCATGTCAATTTTCTGGCCGCGTGGCACTTGTTCATTGCCAGCAAGTATAATACTATTCATACAGACTACTTTGTGTAGGCTTGCCGACCAACTATCTTCTTGGGTATCTGCGGATATCTGACCTCAATTCCACATGTGCACAGGCAATAGAATGGAGAACAATTCTGAAGTCTTTGGTCTAACCTTACATGACAGCGCAAAGACCCAATGAATGCTGAATGTGCTAACAAGAGAGTAGAGATATCTAGGGTGTACTTCGAAGCCGTTCTGCTGTTGGCGCTATCTGCAGTTCTCATTTAGTGCATCGAAAGTTGAAAGATGCCCTAGGATGTTATGTATCAAGATGAGAACCCCGCGCCACCCATAACAATCTACGGGGTGGGTGCTGGCCATCAACGTAACGGTTAGTGGGTGGCGCGGGTATGCTTTCAGTTCATTCCGTTCAGCCTGCGGTTCCCAACTGCTGTTGATGCCGAGACCCCGTGAGCACGGAACGATACCACAATATCCGGGCTAAGGAAAAACAGGATGAAACAAGAAATGTCACAATAATAGCAGAGGTGCTGCGCAGGAGTTACAAGAATGCAATTGCCTATCTTATGCTAGTCCTGACGCAAAGATTCCGCTTTCCGCTGCCGAGAACCACGAGACGGATGTGGCGGCCTCAGCCACGGATAGTACCCACCATCCACAAACCTTTTTGACCACTCAGAACCCTCGCCAATGCCTAAGAAATGCGCAGTACGGGTCTGACACCTTAAAACACTGCCCAGCATTCTTAATTGGCGGAGGCCTAGTGGAGTTTCTTGGCCATACCAACCTTAGTCCACCATCAACTAGTGATCATAACTCTGATGTTGGACGAAGGCCATGGCAATATTCAAATACCAGATTATATCGGAGGTCCCTCTGAAGCTACGCGCTTTACATGATTCATCTGCGGGATTCGCTACGCGGATGCACTCTCATAGATACTATCTTGGGCCACTCGAAAGAAAAATATCGATGGGACGTTCAATCACTGAGTGATTTGAATGGCCAAGAACAGAGGGTTCCATATATCTTGTGAATGAGAAGGGATAGGACTGGACTACAAACTGAGCGAATGTTTGCCCAGTCTTGGACTTCACGGCCCCAACGAAGTCTCCTGCCAAGGCGAAACTCTTCACAACCAAGATCTCAATGATATCAACAACTGCTAAGCTCTTGCGCAGCAATGAAGCTGCTCCGAGCCGTGGGACGAGACCGCTTCAGCAGCTTGAGCAGCTGACCTAGCATTCAGAACGTGCCGAACTTACGACTCAAGTGCATGACGGTCAATCTGCTTACCACATATCAAGAACTAACCTCCCGCCTGTCTATTTTCATACATCCTACAATAGATATACCGGTAGGGTTTGGAGAAGCGCCAGGATCCACCTTGACAACTCTCGTGCTAACCATCGGCACCCGTTATAGCGCGTCCATACATAGATGCTTCCACTATTCAACACGGCTAGGCATCAAACGTTGTATCAGGCTTTCTTTCCTCTTGTTTCATCATCACTCGTAGATCTTCATAATACTTCAATTCCCTTCGCTGCTGAAATCCACTCGTCGTGCGCAGTCATTTCCACAGCCTCCTTGCGTCGTGTCCTACGGTCTGGTTTAACGTTCTCTTGTTCATTGATTGACTATGCCCATTTGAACAATCGGCCGGCCCGTTTTACATTATTTTCATTCATTCATTTATTTATCTTCTGCTTTGTACCTGGCGTATATATTACATCTTTAATCCTTTTACAACTTCTCGCCGCCAGGTAACTCCTGCTCCGAGTGTCTGCCAAGATGCCGACTCTTGATGTTAGCGAGTTGAACGTCGTTATTGGGGTGTTAGGTATATTCTATCTTTGATATTTCCACTGTCGTGTAGTGTGGAGTTACATAGTGCTGAAGTCTCACTAACGTCGTTTGCAGGTGCCTTCACTCTCTTGTATGGGCTTGGTTCTGTCAAGATCAGGCAAGTATGGTATCTTGGAGAGGCCTTGCCAGCTTTACTTGTCGGCATCCTTCTGGGTCCCGTTGCTGCAAGGTTTATCGATTCGGATCGATGGGGTTCCGCGGTTAAATACCAGACTGCGGACATTACCTTGGTAAGACTCAAACCACCGTCCAACCGCTACTGAGCTCATGATTTACCAGGGCGTGACACGCGTCGTAATTGGCATTCAACTGGTGATGGCTGGCTACCAACTCCCAGCAAAATACCCCTGGCATCGGTGGAGGGACCTGTCGCTGCTACTCATTCCTGTGATGACCATTATGTGGTTGTGTACAACTGGTTGCATCAAGCTCATGATCCCGAAACTCACTACGCTTACAGCTATGGTTATTGCTTCTCTAGTCACATCGACAGACCCTGTGCTCTCGCAAGCTATAGCAAAGGGGCCTTTTGCGGACAAGTACGTCCCTCGTGCACTCCGAGAGATCATCTCTGCTGGGGCTGGATCCAACGACGGCCTTGGATTCCCTTTCCTGCTGCTGGCTACGTACCTGATCCGGCACACTCCTAAAGAGGATGTTAAGTTCAAACCCGGTGTTGCACGCATCTCACCAAGGGCAGGAGAGGTTGGACGCCTTGGAGGAGGTGCTGGTCAGGCAGTCGAGACCTGGATTGTTGAGGGCTGGTTGTACTTCGTTCTCACCGGTGCCATCGTCGGGGCCGTCGCCGGCACCATAAGTATGTACGCAGTCAACTATGCACTAAAGAGGTATGCATCCCTACACCCCTATCATCAATCGTGCTAACAACTCTCACAGAAAATGGATCGACAGCGAAAGTCTCCTCCTCTATCCAACCGCGCTTGGCCTCTTCATCATCGGCGCTACAGGCTGCGCAGGTCTTGACGACCTTATCGCATGTTTCTGTGCCGGCGTAGCCCTCAACTGGAACGGCAAGTACCTGGACGAAACGCTCCAGCGCCGCGACGAAGTCAATAGCAGCATTGATATTCTTCTCAACTTTGGTGGCTTCATGTATATCGGCGCTGTCCTGCCCTGGGACGAGTTCAACCAGCCCGACATCACGGGCATAACTTATGGCCGCCTACTTGCCCTTGGCATCCTCGTCCTCCTTCTCCGCCGCATCCCTGCTATGATGGCCATATACAAGCTGATGCCCAACACAGTCAAGTCGTGGCGAGAAGCGCTATTCATGGGGTACTTTGGCCCGATCGGCATCGGCGCCGTCTTGCACATCGAGCACGCGCGCCACCTATTTCCCAAACTCGATGCAGCCGAGACATACGAGGAAGAAGACATGCTACGCGCCATGGGCCCAATCGTCTATTTCCTCGTGCTCTTCTCCGTTATCGTGCACAGCCTTTCGATCCCGGCTCTGGAGCTGATTTATCGCTGGCAGGGCGTGCAGCCTATCGTGGAAATTGAGCCTGTTACGGAGCCCGCGCTTTCTGCTAACTCTGCGCTGCCGAACAATGCGCATATCGATCATATACATGGGGGCGTCGTTCGACACAATCGCTTCTCGCGCGCGGTGAATCGCGATGTGGCAGGGTTTAATTTCGAGGATGTGGAGAAGCAGCATGGTGTTAGTGAGCGGCACATGTCGAAGTCGAGACCGCCGCCTGAGGCCCCGACATGGCGGCTCACGGCGGCGACTTTTGGGAGCGAGGACACGCTCAAGGATGATCAGGCAGAAGAAGCTGTTCAGCATTTCCTTTTCCGATGTCAAAGATGGGACACTCCGAACACAAATGCTTCAGCAAACAGAGACTAGAAGAGGAAACCTCTCCTTCTTTCTTGGGGGAAAGGCACCGGCAGACCCGGCAGAATGGACACCGGACATCGACACAGTCAAGGCGACAATCAGATACGCAATATCCACAGGCTGCCTAGAGTAAGAAAGGAGATAGGAATCCTGAACAACAGAGATGGTGGAAAAGAGACGCTTGATACTAACCCCAACATAATAGCAGGTTCTGCTTCACTCGCTGACAAAAGGACTTTGAACACTTGAAGAAGAGACTTCAAGAACACTTGCTACCAATTACAATCAGGGGGATGGGTAACAACTACGTCGGACAGCGGCGCAGGAGGCGCGCAAGGGCTACAAGGCGTTAAGCCATTACCAAGGAATCGCTT
>JAJTIZ010000140.1:0-90972 GCA_021365335.1 Phaeosphaeriaceae sp. PMI808 | reverse complement strand
TGCGGTACGTCAAACGCTCAAGCGTCATATGTTCAAATGTTATACTTGATTCCGAAGGGCGAGTGCGAATTGCTATTTGGGGGAACTATTCCCGCGGACTTCGATCCGGATACCGTAAAATTCGACTACCCCCCTAGTTTGAGGGAGCTATAAGGATCATATACTCCCAGGCTTGTGGGCAAGTTTAGGATTGGGCGGCGAGGGTAGCCGTGGAAAACAACAAAAAATTCATTAAATTATATACGAAGCGGTCGTACCTCTTCCACTCATGGCCCCAATTCACTTCACAACCTGCGTTCGCTGTTCCGTACTATGCTCGCTTCGGGCTGCTCCATTGGGTGCCTACCTACTTGATGTAGGGCTGTCGCAATAATTGAGGAGTAAATTGATCAGTCTATTGACTATTGAAAACTCTACTCGAGCTAGCTTATATATTGGAGTAATCAGGTGATCGCACTAGTGCTTGAGAGCTGAGAGCGGTGTACTCGGGCCGAGTTGAGCTCGTGCGCTCGCACTGAGGAGAGCTCGGGCGCTCTCGCAGAGGCTTTCTCGTAACAAGGGCTAACAAAACCTTCTATAAAGGCTGCCACCCTCTTATTTTAATAGCTATCTTCTTATATCCGCCTATTAGGCATCTTGTACGTAGAATAAACGGAAGAGCTCCGAGGCTTGTACTATTTCCTTATTATATGTGTTGCTAATAATAATGTAAGTAAGTACGCCAGTAAACACTTCGATTTGCGTAATAGTCCTCTCGCCCAGCGCTTACTTGTATAAGATTAGGAATTAGGCACAACTACGGCCGTTCGGCTTACCTAGAATAGAGTCGAACTCTTTATTACCCTACGTGAATAATAGACGACCGGTGTTCCACTTGCCTATTATTAGGGATAGGCTAAACTTATTAATCGCTAAGTTATATAGTAGATTTAGTTATATAGTTAACTAGATAGTAGGGAGCTATCTTATATAAGCTCTATTAGTATAAATCTAAGTAGACTTTCCTAGAAACTAGAACTAAGCTTTAAATACTACTAAGGTTTAGTTTAATACTAGGTTTACTATATCTTATCTATATATATAGAGAGGTATAATAAAACAAGAGTAATTTAGTTTTTAACCTTTTTTAAAGTATTATAACTTCCTTACTATAAGAGCTATAACTATAAAAAATAGATATTTATAAAGAAAATATCTTACTCTTCTAGGTTACGTAAAGATCTATAGCTTAGTAAGCGTAACTTTACTATAGTAGCTTACTAAAATAGGGTTATCTTTTTAAGCCTTATTTAAATGCTTATAACTTTTTATTTAAGTCTCTTTTTTCCTATATTTTATATATATTAACTATCTATATAAGGCCTATTATATATTAGCTTTATCGATATATTATATTACTATATTAATAGTTATAAAGAAACTTAGTTTTTTTAGACTTTAGTTAATAAATATATATTAGACTAGACGAATACTTAGTCTAATAGCCTATTACTATTTTAATAGCCTTATACTTTTTAAGTAAGAATAGTATAGAGGAGTATTTTAAAAGTTAGGTCCTCCCTTCTATCTATACACGGATGGTTTTAGGGATTAATTAGGCTAATATAATACTAAATTCTTATAATCTACGTATCCTTTATAAAATTAAATTCTAGGAGCTATTTCTTTTATATCTTATCTTTAATTTAAATATTCTAAATACCGCCTACCTTTAATATTATAACTCGTGCCTTAATTATAGCCTAGAAGGCTAAGGGGAAATTAAATCTTAAGATTATAGTATTAACTAGTATTAAGAAGTATATAATTAATTAGATTTACGCCTAGGTAATTAAGAGAGGCTTTAATCCTAGTTAAAGGCCTCTTATACTCTTAGATAAATACCTTAAGGATTTACTACGCTCTAGGAGACCTTCTAAATAGTAAGAAGCTTATAAGAAGGTTATTAATCTTTTAAGATATAATTAGTATAGGAGAGAGAAGAACTATACTAATATTACTAGCGAACTTAGTAAAGATAGCTTAGATATATTAGCTACTACGGTATAGAGAGTACTTAGGAAAGCTAGATTTAAGAAAATAAAGCTAATAAAGAAGCCTAGACTAATAAAGAAGATAAGGAAGGATTAGCTAAATTAGTATCTTAAATATAAATACTAGACTATTAAGGATTAGAAGAACGTAATTTAGTCTAATAAGATAGCTATTATACTTCTTTATTAATATAGAGGATATAGGATTTAGAGAAAGGCTAATAAGGCTTTTATAAAGAGCTATATTTATAAAAGATAGAAGGGATACTCTAAGTTTATATTCTAGGGTTATTTTACTTATAATAAGAAAGGGCCTTATTATTACTAGACTCTAGAGATAAATTAAGATAAGGAAGAAGCTCTATAGGTAATTAAAAAGATAAATTAAGAGTTAGAGGCTATAATAAGAGAGAAGTAAGAGCTTAAAATAGGTATAGAAAGACTAGGTCTATATAATAAGCCTAGAAGGAAACCTATATAGAAGTAGAATAAAAAAAATAGTAAGTTAGTAAGGGGAAGAGGCTCTAGTATTAACTAGTACTAGTACTAGTTAATAATTATGCGACTAAAGTTAATTCCTTTTATAAAGGATTATATAAAGGAGCGTCCTAGTACTTTAATTCAAGAAGATGAAGTACCTACTTATAATTACTACGTATAAGACTATATATATAGTTAAGATGTTGCGAAGTAAAAGGTAGAATTAGAACCCTATTCTTCTACTTCATTGAACGGTATTTGTATTGCAACATACCCCCTAGATGCCGGGCAATGTATATTGTTGAGTAACCTCTTTTTGCACTCAGAGGGACGCCCGATGACGGTATCTCTAGTACGGCCCTAGCAACTCCTAGTAGCGGGCGCTTCTAGCACGGCTTACTAGCTCGGCTACTACTGGCCAGGCTCCAGGATTACTCTTACGACCGGTTTCCCAGCACGTGCTCTCTCTCTCTATAGCTTTTGCCGAGCTGCGCGCGCTAGTGGCGGTTCAGTGTAGGGCACTGAGTGTATAGCTGCAGCGATCATGGCGTGTACCGCTGCAAGCTCTTTATTTAAGTCTTAAGCCATAAAGGCTCTAGGGAGCAGCTCATCAAGGATGCTACTCCACTTTTCCTACTCAGGTTTATACAATAACGAGTGTACACCTAAGCCCCTAGTTCCGTTTTCTAGGTCCTTGTTTTAGAGTCTCCTACTCGCACGCGTTGGCACTAGCTACTATTTACGCGTGTAGCGTCTTGGAGCTCTTTCTACTGCTTTATCCAGAGGAGCTTTAGAAGATATAGCTGCTTGGTAAGTAGTAGTTTAATAAGTTTCTTGCTTATCTATCGGCTGCTCTAGGTCTACTTCTCTAGTAGAGTGTACTTCCTAGGGATACTTAGATGCTCTGCCGCGTTGATTAATTTAATCTAGACCAACATCCTACTATTAATACGCTCTAGGCTTAGGTGTTTACTCTAGAGTTTGAAGGCCTATATACTTAGATTACTCTACGTTGATTCCTTATAGCTTGCTAGCTGAGCTCGCCACCTACGTAGGGTCTACTTCCTATTCTACTAAAGGAGCTGGCTAGCCGGCTACGCTCTTAGCTTTACGTAGAGTATTACCCCCTAGATCTTATACTAGGTGCTTTCCTTACTCCTAGCTTTTAGGCGCCTGCGCTACTTCTTAGAGCTAGTTAAATATATCTTTATAGACCTCTCCTATAGTACACGGCTCATTTTTATACAACTTATTAACGAGCTTATAAGTCTTAAGTTCTAAGAGCTCTTAAGATTAAGCTTCTTCTCCTTCTTTATAGAAGAGCTATAATAAAGTAAAAGATAGAATCTGAACTCTAGATAGAATTCGAACTCTATAATTCTACTTCCTTAAACGGTATTTATACTACAACAAGAGCGTCTTATTAAACGTTACGTTGCGAGTTATAATTACCTAATTAAGCTTCGGGACCTATATCCTATATATATTAGATACTCTATATCCTACTAGATATCTAATATAGCCTATAGGGCTTACTTTAAAGCCCCTTCTATTACGCCCAGCTACTCTATCCTTATTTAAGGGATATACTTAGTAGCTATAAGTATATACGCCGCTCTAATCCAGGCGTAGATCTATAGTAGTAGTTCTTACTTTTATTAACTAATACTATCTAAAGTAGCCTCTAAACTATTTATCGAGTACTATATTAGGTACTTTAAGCTAATAAGTATAGCTTAGACTTATATTAATAAGCTACGTTACTATATCTACTATTTCTAGCTAGACCTTCTTAGGTAGGTTTACTCCTATCCTTATCTTAATTAATTTTATAACTACTTCTTAACTAGCTCTCTTAGACCCTCTATTTAGCTTATAAGTATATAATAGGGAGCTCTAAACTTATATCCCTTTATCTTAAGCCTAATATTAAAAGTATAAGGTACCTTTATATAGTAGTATTACTATATTATTATCTTATATAATTACGTATATATAGTACTTATAGTATACTCTTACCTATACTTTAAAGTTCTTAAATACTCTTAAAATCTCTTAGAGTATCTTACTATATAGTACGTAGGTATAGAGCTTACTACTATAATTATACTTAAGTAGTAGAAACTAGAGCTCGCCTAACCTTCTATCTAGTATATTAAAGAGATCCTAGGCTATATACTAGTATAGGCGTAGAGCTTATTCTTTTAGCCTTCTAGAGATAACTTATTTAGTATAAGTTATAGAGTAGTACTTATAGTTTATCTAAGCTATACTACTAATATATACGTTCCTAGTATTCTAAACTAATACTCTAAGAGCTACTAGTCCTAAATATCCTACTCTTAAGTACTAGAGCTCCTTAGAGTCTAATCTTAGCGTAGTTATCTATAAGAGAAGCTTTTATTTACTCTAGTTTACGCTTATAATACTTAAGTAGAAGGGAAGTAGCTTATATTTAATAAAAGTAAGGTTGTACTTATATACTATTATAGCTAATACTACGCTACTCTCTAGTATACCTATCCTTAGTATTATATTATAGCTAAGGTACTATACTCTAGCTTCTCTAAGTCGAGCTTCTAAGACTATATTAATATAAAAACCCTCTACTACTACTACTTCTATAAGCTCTAAATCCTCTATACTCTCTATAAATTCTATTAAGTATATTCTTAAGTACTCTTATTCTCTTTCCTAGTATTAGGAAAGATTAAGTTCCTACTTATATATAGTCTACTCTAGTTTCCTTTATAAAGGAGTTAGGTTTAAGAAGTACTTTTATATTAACTAGGTATATAGTACCTCTATTATTAAATATAGTACTCTTAAATAGTAGGTAAGTATTAAAATCTATAGTATTAAAAGCTCCTTATAAAGGTAGTATAAATATCAAAGGGTCTATTAGAGCTACTATAAGTTTACTAGGGAATATAGAAGCTTTTAGAGTAGTAGTTAAGCTAACTTTAATAAGCTCTTAAGAGTTCTACTATATTATAAGTACTACTTTAAGAGTAGTATAGTATAGCTTATCTAAGTATATAAGTATTTTCTCTTACTCTTAATTACTAAGTAAGTAGAGTTTTCTAGTAAGAGTACTCTCTAGTTTTATATAGGTATTTAGTAGCTAGGTATATTTTCTTCTATATAGGTAAGGCCTCTTATTAGAGCTTAGTATAGAAGAGCTTCTAAAAGTAGTAAAGACTCCTACTCTATTATTAGCTATATAGAGCCTATACTCCTATAATAGTCCTAAGTATATTATACTAAGCTATCCTAGTATAAGTATCTTATTACCTAGTATAGATTTCTAGACTATTAACTAGCTTAGAGATAAGAGCCTCTAGGAAATTATAAGCTATAAGCTTACCTAATATATTATTTAGTAAGTATACTATAGCTCTTTAGTATAAGTAGTTCTACTTAGTATACTAGAGCTTAGGACTTTAGTACTCCTACTTTACTTTCTATAGGTAAGCTTAGTACTAAGCTTATTAGAGGTTTTATATACTAGTATTAGATAGTATAAGTAGAGCTTTTAGAGTTTAGATAAGTCTCTAGAGTATAGTAGACTTACTTATAAGTAGTATTATCTTTACTATTAATAGATAGTCTAAATTAACTATTATATTAACCTACGCGCTTAGAGTTCTTAATCTTACTATTTTAGATACCTAGCTCTCTCTTACTACCTAGTATTTATTAAGTATAAGCTTATAGTTCGCTATCTCGTCTAGTTTATTAAGAGCTTATAAGGGTATAGAGTATATAGGTTTAGCTGCGTAGATATTAGGAGCTATATCTACTTCTAGATTAATAAGCTCCTAAATCCCTAGTTTAAGCGCGTTATATTTAAATTAAGTATACTATACTAGCTATTATAAGCGCTCCTTAAGCTAGGTAGTACCCTTATTAAGTAGAGTAATTTTACTAGATACTATAGTAAGCGTATAAACGTTTAGATTAGAGTATACTAAGCTACTAGCTCGAGCTATAGTATATAGGATAGAACTATTATATATTCTTTAGTACTAAGCTTATAACTATTATAAGTTAAGTAGCTTAGGAATAAGTAGGAGATAGGTTATTAATTTAAAGCTATATAGAGAGAGTACTATATATATATATAGGAAGCCTAAATAGCTCCTTTATATAATATATACTTATATACTCCTATATTAAGCTCTACTTCTCTATTTTAAGTTAAGCTCGTAGATATTAGGTATACCTAATATCTCTATAACCGAGGTTAAGCCGAGCTTAATTATAATATAAGAGAAGGTAGTAAAGTTACTTTAGTATAGTAATTTACCTAATCTAAATACTATTAAGTTTTACTAGTTTTATATAAAGAGAGAGATAATAAAGAAAGGAGTACTAAAGAATAGAGAGGAGGCTATACGTACGTAGAAGAAGTATTAGAGAGAGCTACCTTAGGAGAAGATATAGGCCTAGATTAAACTTATCCCTTTTTATATAAAAGAGATTATTAGGTTAGAAGGAGGGAATAAGTATAAGGAAGGTAGGAATATATATAGAATTAATTAAATTAATTTACTACTAAGATAGCTTAGTTAATTTAGCCTAACTCCCCTATATAACTATCTATAGGTAGGTAGGAGAGAGAGGACCTAACTTTTAAAATACTCTTCTATATATAATTATCTATAGACTACTAGCTAATAGTATTCTACTTTTCTATTTTAGTAAGCTTAAAAGCTTCTATACTCTTTAAATTAATCCCTATACTTAAACTCTCTATAAAAAATCTTTTTAGCCTATTTTTAAGTAGATTCTATATATTTTTAATAAGATTTAAATCTAGACTAAAGATAGAATATAGATAAAGCTTAACTTTATTCCTTTAATATAGTAGGTACTACTTAACTAGAAGTAGTAGGAGTATTAAGGCTAGAGTTATAGGATATATATATAGAAGGTAGAAGGTATTATTAGTAGATTTAAGGTAGTAGGTAAGTACTTTATAGAGATTATAATATTTTAAAGTAATAGGTAAAGAAGTTATTAATCTTAATAATAAGGTTTCTATCTATATATAATAGTATACCTATATACTTAAGGATTCTTAGCTAATTAGTTAATTTATAGTTATAAATTAACTAATTAGTTATATAAGTAATTTATTAAATTATAGTTACTAATTAATTAATTAGTTATATACCTAGATTATAATTAATATTATTATATAATCTATTATCTAAGTATTTATTATAGTATACCTCTTTAGATTTACTATTAGGTTTTATAGACTTAAGGTTAAGTAACCTTACTATAACTATAATACTATCTCTTTCTTCTCTTTCTTTAATATTAATATTATTCCTTACTAAGAGCCTTAGTTTATAAGTATAGGATTATCCTTTACTAGGTCTTAGTAAAATATTCCTAATACCTTCTTATTCTAATATTTATAAAATTATTCTTATAGATTATATATTATATAATAGTATTAAAATATTACTCTATCCTTACTATATATTATTAGATATCTTCTATGTAAAATCTATAAAGGATAGCTATATATATAAAGTTTATATTAGAGTAAATACTTATAGATATTATATTTCTTTAGGAGTAAGTCTTACTAAACATAGGTTTATTATTATAATTATAGTAACTATACTAATTTCTTCTAAGAAGAGCTATTATCTAGGCTTAAAAGAAATTATTATTAGAGATTATAGAAACTAAGATAGCTTAGTAAAAGCTTCTTAATAAGTTAGTAGAGAATTAAGTATAATTAGCTTATCTTTATAAGGTAAAGACTTATAATAATAAGTATTTCTCTATATAATCTTATACTTTAAAGTCTAAGTTTAATTAGAAAGAAGTAGTAGAAGCTACTCTTTAGAGTAAAGTAGTTAGTTTAGGTATTACTCTATCTATCTCTAATAATAGAGATTATTTAAAAGATTTTAATAATTTTCTTAGAATACTATAAAGTAGATTAGAGGTATTAGATTTAAGGACTATTTAGCTTAATCTTAGATTTAAGGACTATTTAGCTTAATCCTTTTAATCGAAAAAAATATTTTTATTATTCTCTATTATAAACCTCCTCTCTTCTTCTTTTTAGCTATTATACTTCTAGAGGTTCTAAAGATTATTATATTAGACCTACTATTAATTAGTCCTTCCTATATAGTACTTCTAGGTTTCTCTTTATATCTAATAGGCCTTATAGTACTTATATAATCTAATAAGAGGGTTTTAATTTTAGAAGTCCTTTAGTAACTTAGAGTAGTTAAGGTTTACTTCTAATTCCTATATTTCTTTCTATAGTTCTCTTTAGGTATTAGCTCCTTTCTAGCTAACTAAGTAGTAATTCCTCCTATTTCTCTTTTATTATTTTTTAATTTTATTTACTTCCTATTCTTTATTATCTTACTTATAGATTATAGCCTTATAGATTACTAGTTTAGTATTCTAGGGTACTTTTTCTAGTAATAAGATATAGAAGGTAAGGTATATTCTTATTTCTATAGGTAGTTTTAGTTTATAACTAACTAGAGTTATTTATTCTATAATCTTATAAGGTCTAATTTTAATATAGTCTAGTTTTTTACTTAGTCTTTAGCTTTTAATATTTTTTTATAAGAATTATACTTTCTCTCCTATTCTAAAATCTAGTCCTTCTTTATACTTTCTATTATAATACTTATCTATCCTATAGTATAAGAAGTAGGTATCTTCTCTTAATTATTTTTAGATTTTCTATATAGTTTCTACTATCTCCTCTACTCTCTAACTATAAGAGATAAGTTCTCTAGGTTTTACTACTATATATAGTTTAAATCTATAGTTTATAAAGAAAGGTATTAGATCTATTATACTATACTATAATATATTATAAATAAGTTAAGCTAGTAGTAATAGTACTACCTAACTATCTTACTTCTAATTTAGGTATATATATAACTATTACTCTAAGGTCTAATTTCTCCTTTCTATTTATCTATTTATTTAAGAGTAGAATACTATTAATATTTCTAGCTTAATACCTAATTTTACTATAGTAGTTTTCTAAAACTTAAATATAAACTTAATATCTTAGTCTAAGATAATTTTATCTAGAATTCTATATTATATAAGTATTTCTCTTACTAATATATATATAAATTATTCTATATTTAAAGCTTTTAGGTATAGTATAAAGTATATATAGTAGGTAAGCTTTTCTACTACTATAAAGATTATATTATATACTACTTTTATTAGTAGATTCTTAGACTTTAGTAACTTAACTATAAAGTCGAGTAAGATAGTTCTCTATAGTCTATCTACTAGTTCTATTAGTTATAGTTCTCTATATAGTAGATATCTTATATATTTATTATAGTAATAGTCTATATATTTAGCTAGTACTTAAGTAATTAGTACTTTAGTATATAGAAAGTACTATTCTTATATTAGCCTTCTTAGAGTTTTCTTAATTCCCTAGTATCTATATACTTATTATAGTCTTAGCTTTACCTAGACCTTTAAGCTTAGGTAATTAGAGTAGTATATATAGTAGGAAGAGAATATACTTTTTCTCTCTTCTTCTTAAGATACTTAATATAACTTATATACCTAATAAAATAAATATCTAAGGGCTAGTTTATAATAATTAAGTATCTTTAAAAAAAATAGTAGAATAGGTATATAATATAAATATCTCTATTAACCTCCTAATACTAAAGAGTATCTATTATAAGTTATAATAGTAGTAGAATATCTAATAAGCTAAAATAGTAATAATATAGAACTTCTAAGAAGAGTTATAGTTCTTCTTTACCTCTTAATTAATATAATAAGGATATATAGTAACTCTATATAGTAGGTACTACTTACTAGAGTAGTAAAGATACTAGAGTTAAAGTTATAGAAATATATATAAGAATAGTATTAGGTATTAGTAATAGGTATAAGTAGGTAAGTAGCTTTACTAAGATTATAATACTATAGAAAGTAGTAAGTAGAGAAGTTATTAGTCTTAATAATAAGGTCTCTATCTATACGTAAAGGTATACCTATATACTTAAGGTATCTTAGCTAATCTATTAATCTATAAGAGCTAAGCCTTATAGATCTATAGATTATATTAAATAACCTTATTATATATCTAGGTTATAATTAGTATTATTATATAACCTATTATCTATATATTTATTATAATACTCTTTATCTAGTTTACTATTAGGTTCTATAGGGTTAAGTTCTAGTAATCTTACTATAACTATAATACTATCTCTCTCTTCTCTTTCTTTAGTATAGAAGTTATTCCTTACTAAGAGTCTTAGTTTATAAGTAGGAGGTACCTTATTTCTTAAGGTTAGTTTACCTATTTCTAAACCTACTACTTCTATACTTAGGTATCTTACTCTTACTAACTATATTACTTATATTAGTATAGAAATAATACCTTACTAATAGTATTCTCGACTAAGTAAGTCCTATATTATATCTAAGAAGGATAGTCGTATATATAAGGTATATATTTATACGAATATATAGTCTTCCTATTATTCCTCTAGTATATTACTAGCTAAGTATAGATTTATAATTAAAATATACGTACTTAAACTTATTATTATTAAGAAGAGGTATTAACTATTTATAAAAGAAACTATTATAATAGATTACTAAGACTAAAGCTACTTATAAGAAGGCTCTATTATAGATAGTATAGCTCTTAAGCTAGTAGAGAGTTAAGCTTATCTAGAGTATCTTTATAAGATAAAGGCTTATAATAATAAGAAATTAGTAGTATAATTAGTAGTACTTAAAGCTAAGTTAGATAAAGAGAAGGTAGTAGAAACTACTCTTTAGGGTATAGTAGTTAGCTTAGGCGTTATTCTATCTATCTCTAATAGTAGAGGTTATCTAGAAAGCTTTAGTAATTTTCTTAGAATACTATAAAGTAAACTAGTAGATTTTAATTTTAGAAGTCCTCTAGTAATTTAGAGTAATTAAGGTTTTCTTCTAGTTCCTATATCTTATCCTATAGTTCTTCTTAGGTATTAGCTCCTTTCTAGCTTACTAGATAGTAATTTCTACTATTCCTCTATTACTATCTCTTAATTTTATTTACTTCCTACTCTTTATTATCTTACCTATAGGTTATAACCTTATAGGCTACTAGTTTAGTATCTTATAGTACTTTTTCGAATAGTAAGATATAGAAGATAGAGTATATTCTTATTTCTATAGGTAGTTTTAGTTTATAGCTAACTAGAGTAATTTATTCTAGGATTTTATAGAGTCTAATCTTAATATAGTCTAGTTTCTTACTTAGTCTATAGTTCTTAATATTTTTTTATAAGAGCTATACTTTCTCTCCTATCCTAAAATCTAGTTCTTTCTTATACTTCCTATTATAATATTTATCTATTCTATAGTAAAGAAAGTAGGTATCTTCTTTTAGTTACTTTTAGATTTTCTATATATTTTCTATTATTTCTTCTACTCTTTAGCTATAAGAGGTAAGTTTTCTAGGTTCTACTACTATATATAGTTTAAATCTATAATTTATAAAGAAGAGTATTAAATCTATCTTATTATACTATAATATATTATAGGCGAGTTAGGCTAGTAGTAGTAGTACTACCTAATTATCTTACTTATAGTTTAGATATATATATAGGTATTATTCTAGTATTTAGTTTATCCTTTCTATTTATCTATTTATTTAGGGATAGAATACTATTAATATTCTTAGCTTAATTCCTAACTTAGCTATAGTAGTTTTCTAGAACTTAGATATAAACTTAATATCTTAATCTAAGATTATTTTATCTAGAACCCTATATTCTATAAGTATATCTCTTAATATTATATATATAAACTATTCTATATTTAAAGCTTCTAGGTATAGTTATTAGATTAGATAACGATTGAGATAGCGATCGAGATAGGTACGCGCGCACGTACGCTACTAGCTAAGCGAGCTAAATTAAACCGCGCCGCACTAGCTTAACTGCGGGCATCCCTTTAATAGGAGAGCTGCAATCAAGTAACGCGCTAGCTCAACAAAGGGGGACCCTAGGGCATAAGAGTAATCAAGGAACTTTCTAAAGTATATTAAGAGTAGTAGAAAGGGTAGATAATAGATAGAAGAATTAATTAATTCAATTAATCCTATTGATTATATTAATCTTTCTAAGTAACCTTTAAATCTAATAATTAAGAGTCTTATTACCTTATACCGAATCCGAGCATTAAATCGAGTATTAAATCAAGTATTAAGTTAAGTTAAGCCAATTAGCACCTATATATAGAAGTTGGGCAGACCTAACTTCTATTAATTAGCTAGTCCTAACTAGCGCGCTCTATAATTAGCCCTTAGCGCGCCCTACTAAACCCTCAACTAAGCTTAATATAAGCTACTTACTAAACTAAGATACTATAGTAGTCCTTATAAATCACGATAGCTAGCTAGCGTAGTACTATTAACTTAAGATAAGTTGCAACCTACTTAATATCTAGCCTATCGTTAATCCAGACGATATTACTAAACTAACTCTAAAGCTAGTAACTCCTATCGAACTAGATATTAGTAACTATAAGCTAGTAAGGGTAACAGCTATTACAAGCGCCTCTAGCTAGGTAGTATTATAATCTACCCAGTTAGGTATAATCCTAGACTCTCTAATAAGAATACAGTTAGCGGCAATACTCTAAGCTCTAATACGAAAATTAGAGCTATTACTAGCTAGCCTTAAAGCGTTTAAGGAGGATAGTAAATAGTATATAAAATAAATAGTCGCCTTCTAACTTAAATATAAACTATATAAAGAAGAGAAGGATAAACTAAGTAAAGTAGTAAATTATATTATTAAGACTATAGCCTCGCACCTTTACCTAAGCTACTATAGACCTAGTTAATTAATTAAGATATAGGTTAAAAACTTAAGAGATATACTTAGTATAGACCTAGATAAGTAATGTAATAAAGTATAATAAAAGTACTACGCTACTCTAAAGCCTATAAGATCTCTAAATAATTAGGATACGTAGCTAACTGAATATAACTAAGCTACTACTCTTACTGAAATAGAAAGAGTAAGTAAGCTATAGAATAATCGAGATATAATAAAAGACTTTCTAGGCGCTATTTAAAAGGTCGCCTCTACGTAGGTAACAACCTTCTCTAGTCCTAGAGTGAATAAAGTAACTATATATAGAAAGGAGATAATAAAACTCTTCTAAGACTATATAATCTAATCTTATCCCCTATTAAAGTAGTAGAAGGCTATTAGGTTAGTATATATAACTAGTAGTAAAGCCAACTAGGATATATAGAGGGACGCCTCTAGTATATTAGATAATAGAGTGCTATCTACCTTATTATAGGGTAGCTAGGGGAGACCCTAGTAGAATTATTCACGAGTAACTAATTAAACGAGTAAGCGAACTCTTAAGAGTACTAGTAAAGAATACCTCGCTTGTAGGCAACTAACTTATAAACTTAAAGACTACTACTATACGCGCGCTAAGCTAGTACCTAAATAGTTTAAGCTAAATTAAGCTATATTGAATTTAGTATAGTTAAGACTAAAGTCTAATAAGAGCTTAAAAAGGATAATTAACTAATTAGATCCTAAAAAGCCTTATATTATAATATAGTTATAAATAAAAGAATTCTAAACTTCTAACCCTATACTTAAATAACTAGAAGGCTAGGTAATATTAATAATTGAATAAGGGATCGCCTAGTCTATATTCAATACTAGCTAACCTAACTAGTATTAACATAAGAACTACTTTATACTTAACTTAGGATCTACTATATATATATTAAACAATAAGTTACGTTTCGAGTATATTAATCCTCTAATGCTAGGAGACTATATATAGGTAGGTAATACGAGAATCTAGATTAAGGGATATAGTGCGGTACGAGTAAGAGGATACTATTAAAATAGCCTATTATAAATACTCTTACTTAAGGGAGTAGCTTAGTACCTAGATATTCTCTATAATCTTATATCGTTCCAGCTACTTAGAAGGTAGGGAATCTAGTAGGATAATAAAGATAAACTAATAATACTATATAGGTAAGATAACTCTATTATAGCTATCCTTAAAGAACTTAAGGGGTAGTAGGTTATTAAAAAACTAAGCCTAGAAGCGAATACTACTATAGTATTTCACTCTAAGACAATTAGATTAAAGAGGGCTACTACGCTACTCTAGTATAAGAGATTAGGCTATCTAGGGCCGTTAGTAATTAAATACCTTATCTAATAATTATAAGGAGTAAGGATTATAGGTATTATAATAGTATAATATAACGCATGTAGACGTACTAAGTTAAAGAGATAGATACAGCGAGAGCCTCGGTTAATTAATAAAGGACTAGGAGAGCGACTAGCCCTAGATTTCTATAACTATAAATATAGCTTAAATAAGGAAAAGAGTTAAATAATTATAATAGACTAATACTCTCGCTTTATCTAGGACTTCTACTTTAAAGGTAATTGAACTATAGCGTCGATTATATTACTACTTAAAATACTAGTTAAGTTTCTTTAAACTTAATTTAATATTACTATTAAAGTAATTAAGGCTAATAATAAGATAGTAATAGTTAAACCTAAAGTATAAAGATACTTAACGATAATAGGAATTAAAGTTAAGCCCTACGCTCTAGATATACAAGCCTAAAATAGAGGAGCTAAACGCTTAGGGGGTATTATTAAGGAGAAGGCTCGAGTAATGCGGTTAGACGCTAATCTCCTATAGGAGCTCTAGCTAGAAATCAACTAAGCTACTATATACCTATATAACCGAATACTAAATTACTTAAATAAGTAGAGATTACTATATAAGAAGTTCTTCACCTAAGTAGCTAGACTAAATAGAATTATTACTAGTCTATAAAGGCTAAACTAATCTTATCTAAAAGTATACGGCTGTAAAGCCTTTATAATAACTAATAATACCTATTAAGGTAAGTTAAGGCTATAACGGCTTAACCTAAAAGCGTAGATTAGTTATCTTATAGGATACTAGTTAATAAATATCTATTATATATAGATTCTATTACTTAGGAGAGTTATTAGTATAAGAGACGTAGTATTTAATAAAGAGACTATCTTCAATAGAAAAAGGGAGGATCTTATAGATAACTTAATATATAATACTCTCGAAGAGATTATAGTATAGGTAAGATTAGTAGAGCTACCAGCTACATTATAAACTAAAACTAAGTCTTTCTATAAAGAAGATACTATAACTCTAGTAGACTAGTATAAGCCTTATCTAAGATACGAATATAGTCGAAAGATAATAGAGGCGTATCCTATACTACTACTAACGCTACTACTAGTAGCGTTTCTTACTTAATTAATTACTTATAATAAGAGGGAACTAGGCTCTACTAAAACGGTTCTATAGGCAGCCACTTTTATAGCTAGCGTATAAGGAGGGAGCTTTAGGTAGTTTAATAGAGCTACTATTAATAAAGCTTAAATAAAGAGACTACTCGCTAGAGGTATTATACCGCACTTGAACTAGCTACTACCGCCGCTAAAGGCCTACTCGAATCTAGAGAGCTATCTACTATATAAGCTATTTAAGGAAGCTAAAAGAGACTATCTTAAAAGCTATAAGTAGATAAGATCTTAGGAGGAAATAAAAGCTACTCCAATTAAATAGTCTAGGTAGTAAATACTTAACTATATATAGGTATATATATATAAACTAGATTAGAATCACTAGCTACTTAAGTGTAAAGTAAGACTAGTCGTTAGAGGAGACTAATAGCGAGATATTACGCCCTAAGACACCTACGCTACTACGCTAGTAAGCCGCTTATTCCGAATACTTATAGTACTAGCTACTAAATATAATCTAGAACTTAAATAATATAATATTATAAATACGTTTATACACGCAAATATTAATAGAGAAGTATATATAAGAATACCTTAAGGCTATTAGAAGCTAGGAGTAATACTATAAGTTAAGAAAGCTCTATATAGACTCTAGATTTCTCTACTTCTATAGTAAAGGGAGCTTACTAAAATACTAAGAGAATACGGGTTTAATACAATCTTATATAAACTATACTATATAATAAAAGATAGTATAATTATATTCTTCTATATAGATAATATTATAATTATATACTATAGGTATAGAAAGGATAAAGTAGAGAAAGCTATTACCCTACTTAAAACCAGATACTTAATTACTAGAGGAAGCGATTTAAAGTAGTTCCTTAGTATTAAAGTAACTCGAAACTAAGACTAGAAGCTTATATAACTCTTATAGGCTTTATATATTAATAAGATTTAAAGGCTAGCTACTAAGATCAACTAATAATATAATATACTAATAGCTACTATTAAACTAATGCCGCGAGAAGGACTAGCTACTCTATCTAAGATTAATAAGTATTAACGTAAAATCGGCTTACTACTCTTTACCGCAGTAACTACTAGACTAGATATAGCCTTTACTACCTTATACCTAGTACGGTTTCTCGTAAACCTAAGTACTAAGCATTAAAATACTACTAATAGAGTACTCCTCTATCTTAAATCTACGTAGGCACAAGCGTTGGAAATAGGAAAAGGAGAAATACTTGAAGTAGCTAGCGATACCTTATTTACTAATAATACCCTAGACTATAAGAGCTTATAAGGATATATAATTAAACTATTTAGAGGCCTTATAGTATAGAGAGTAAGTAAATAAGATATAGTAACTACTTTAACTACTAAAGCTAAACTATTAGCCCTCTTATAAGTTATAAAAGAAGCTATTTTTATATTATAACTCCTACGAGAACTTAAGGTTACTTAACTTAACTTACTAATTATAATTAAATGCGATAATATATAGACTATCCGACTAGTTAATAAAGAGATAGCTAAGCTCTAAACTAAGCTAAGATACGTTAATATCTATAACTACTAGCTTAGATAAGAAGTATTAAATAGAACGCTATAGATTAAGTACGTATAAATAGATAAGATAATTATAGATAGACTTATAAAGGCGTTACTATTAAATAAATAGACTAGGTTCCTTAAATAACTTAGGCTAGTAGAATAATACTAGTTAACTCTAGATAACGCCTAACCTTAGCTAGAAGAGATACAAGACTAGCTTAAATCAATAATATTAGCTCTAGCTAATAACTAATAGTTTTTAGCTAAGGGGGTATATTAGATTAGATAATAATTAAGATAGTAATCGAGATAGGCACGCGCGCACGTGCGCTACTAGCTAAGCGAGCTAAATTAAACCGCGCTATACTAGCTCAACTACGGGTATCCCTTTAATAGGAGAGCCGCAATTAAGTAACGCGCTAGCTTAATAAAGGGGGACCCTAGGGCACGAGAGTAATTAAGGAACTTTCTAAAGTATATTAAGAGTAGTAGAAAGGGTAGATAATAGATAGAAGAATTAATTAATTTAATTAATCCTATTAATTATATTAATCTTTCTAAGTAACCTTTAAATCTAATAATAGTATAAAGTATATATAGTAGGTAAGTATTTCTACTACTATAAGGATTATATTATATACTACTTTAATTAGTAGGTCCTTAGACTTTAGGAGTTTAACTATAAAGTTAAGTAAGATAGTTCTCTATAGTCTTTTTACTAGTTCTATTAGTTATAGTTATCTATATAGTAAATACTTTATATACTTATTATAGTAATAGTCTATATATTCTACTAGTACCTTTATTACTAGTACTCTAGTATATAGAAAGTAGTACTCTTCTATAAGTCTTCTTAGAGTTTTCTTAATTCTTTAGTATTTATACGTAGGTAATTTATAAAACTATCTAATAAACTCTTTTTATATTATTTAAAGTATATAGATTCTTCTATAGATTAGAATAAGTCTATCTTATTCCTTAGAAATTTATTTAATATTCTCTATTTCTTTTAAGACTTCTATTATTATCTTCTTAATTTATTTTATCTACTTAGATTCTTATATTATAAGTTCTATATTTATAGCTAGTCTTAGATTATTATATACTAGTACTCTAGTTTTATTTTTTCTAAATATTACTTCGCTTTATATTAGTATATTATCTTTAAAGTCTAACCTTCTACTTAGTATATTAGCTCTAGAATTATCTATTCCTTTTATATAGACTATTTTAAAGTTATATAATATAGGGAGTTAGGCCTATCTTCTTTATTAGGGTATTAGCTCCTTATTAATTATAAAATCTATTAGGTTTTATAGTTATAATAGACTATTATTTAGAATATTACTCCTTATAGGTTTATTCTCTATTCTTTAAAGGCGGCTATAATTATAAGTAACTCTTTATTATATATATTATAGTTCTTTTTAGCTAGCTTTAGTTCTCTAGCGTAGTAGTATATAGGTTTTCTATTTCCCTATTTATCTTCTTATATTAAGATTACTATAATTATATTATTTAACGCGTTTAGTTCTATAATTAGTAGTTTTCTAGGGTTATATATCTAAAGGATTAGTTCTTTTCTAAACTTTTTCTTAATATCCTAAAATACTTATTCTTAGTTAGATATCTATTTAAAAGGTATATCCTTTTTTATTAGTTCTATTAAAGGTTTAATTCTATCTAACTAGTTATTAATAAACTTTTAGTAGAAGTTATAAAAATCTATAAATACTTATATATCTATAAGGTTTTCTAGAGTAGGCTAGTTCTTTATAGTCTCTATTTTCTTAGGGTTAATCCTTATTTTCCCTAGTTTAATAATAAATCCTAGAAAGGTAGTACTCTATATATAGAATTTATATTTCTCCTTATTTAGATAGAGTTTAGCTTCCTTAAGTACTTCTAATACTATTTATATATACTTAATATATTTCTCTAAAGTCTCTAAGTAGACTAGTATATTATCTAGGTAGATTATAATAAAGTAGTCTAGATATAACTATAGGATATTATTAATATATTCTTAGAAGGTAGTAGGTATATTTATAAGTCTAAATAGTATTATAGTAGAGTACTATAATATTCGGCCCGCGTAAAAAGGGGACGAATAGTTATAAGGGAGAACCGAGTATCGAGGGCTTATAAGTAAAAAGGGTAGAGGAGATAGATAGTTACTTAGGTAGGTAATTAACTCTAATACTTAGGACTAATAAATTACTATACTCTATAATTATAATCTAATACGCTATTAGATAATAGATCTCTAGTTTATAAAGCTATACTATATTATATAGGTAAGCGAAGTAGAGAGCTTATTTAGCTAATAAATCCTCTAGTTATAGGCTAATAAGCCCTTAGGGCTTAGAAGAGCGTTAAATATATTAAGGCGTATTTATTTAACCTAGGAAGAAATAATACTATAAACTAGGAATTCCTAATCTAGGCCTTATAATTATAGGCTAATAGGCCCTTAGGCCCTAGAAGAGTATTAAGTATATAATACTATAATAAATAGTAACTAATATAAGGCTTAAACTATTATAGACCTTAGCTTTAAGAGGATTAACTACCTATATACTATAGTATAATATAGCTATAGGTATATAGGATAATAGATAAGTAACCTAAGGAGGTTACCTAAACGTAGAAAATAACTACTTTATAGTTAAGAGACTAATAAAGTCTAGGTAGGTATAGGATAATAGATAGATAACCTAAGGGGGCTACCTAGATATAGGAAATAACTACTTTAAAGTTAAGAGACTAGTAAAGCCTAAGTATATAGGATATTAGATAGGTAACCTAAGGGGGCTACCTAAATATAGGAAATAACTACTTTATAGTTAAGGGACTAATAAAGCCTAAGTAGGTATAGGATAATAGATAGGTAATCTAAGGGGGCTACCTAGACGTAGGAAATAACTACTTTAAAGTTAAGAGATTAGTAAAGCCTAGGTATATAGGATATTAGATAGGTAACCTAAGGGGGCTACCTAAACGTAGGAAATAACTACTTTATAGTTAAGAGACTAATAAAGCCTAGGTAGGTATAGGATAAAAATATAATATCTAAGGTCTAAGGGGACTATAGATATTACTAAAAATATATAGAAAGAAATCTATAATCGCGCTAGTAGCGTAGAGAGCTAAGAAAATAGAGTTTATAAATAAGAAAACTAGAGGAAGCTCTAATAGACCCTTAGAGACCTAATAAATAGCTAATATAAGTATAGGGAAATAATAAAAGAAAAGAGTAATAGGTAGTATAAATATATATTATACTATAATCTAGGATAGGAAACTATAAAAGGAGAGGAGAGAATACTAGAAAAGAGAAACTATATATAAATATAAGTCTAAACTTAAGCCTATTATCTAATAATAAAGTTATACTAAGAGTATTCCTTTATTATCTAAGAGCCTCTCTATATAACTTAGGACTTCTAAATCTAGCTACTAAAGGACCCTTAAGAATACTAGAAAGAACCTATATACTAATAATAGATAATAGTACTACTAATATAGGCCTATCCTAACTAGTAGCTAAGATTTCTATAGATATATTTAGCTAACTAATAGTAGCTATTAAGATAATAGTAGAGTAAAATAGTAGAGCCTATATTAGCGAATAGAGCCTATTTATAGATAAGAAATTTAAGTTTACTAGAAATAATATAACTAAATTTCTAGATAGTATTAAAGAATAAGTAAAATTCTACTAATAGCTTATTAGAGACTAGATAAGTAATATTATTATATATAGTAATAGAATATAAAAAGATATTATTAAGTAAAGGATAATAGAGTTTATAGAAGTAGAAAAGACTAAGGATTAAGTAAAGATTAGAGAGGTAATAAGAAATAGGTTCTAAGGAGCTAATAAAGCCTAATAGGAAGAAATAGAAGAAGCTCTTAGAACCTAGCTATAGAAATACTTCCTAATAAGTAATCTCTTACTCTAAGACTACCTTAATAACTTTAGACCCTAGTTTATAAGATACTAGAGAGCTAGAATAATAATAGAAGTAATAAAAGGTTACTACCTAGTAAAAGGACTTAATAAATAATAACTATAGAAAGTATTTAATAAATATTACTTAAGTAATAAAGGAGCTAAGTAATTTAACTATAGAGAAATCTAGAAATACCTTAACTACCTAGTATAGAGAGACCTATAAGTAGAACGCTTTAATCTAGCTTTTAAAGAAATAGTAAATATACTAAAACTCTTAAGTTAAGGGAAACTACTTATAACCTTAGGATAGCTATATATATTCCTTAAGAGAGCCTTAGTATTTCCTAATATAAATATAGTACCTAATAGTACTAATTAGACTTAAGGATAGAGAGGAATATAGATACCTCTAAGAACTAAAGTTATATAAGTAGAAGTAGATAATCTTATAGAATACTTTAAGACTATAAAACTCTAAGCTATTATATTTATAGCTATTAATAACCTAAATATAAGAGTATAAGAGCTTATCTAATTACTAGAAGTATACTTAGTAATAGAAAACTATATTAAATAAAATAACCCTCTAGAGGCCCTTTAGGCTATAATAAGCTAATAATAAGTAGTATAGTTTAGTTTAGGACTATAATTCTAATAAAATATAGTATAAGCCTTTAGTATAAGACTAGAATTCTAGGGTTATATTAGATATATAGACCTAAACTACTTAGAAACTATCTAGATAGGAATACTATAATTAATAATAGTTAGATCTAGTTTAACCTAGAAATCTAGAGAATTAGATAAGGTATAGAATAGATAAATTAAGGATTTATTAAAAGAATTAGAGCTAGAGGGAACTAGAATAATATAATAATCTAATATATTAAGTAAAGGATATATAACTTAAAAATAGGAGATATAGACCCTCTAGTATTACGTAATCCTACTATACCTTAACTCTATATAATAGTAGTTATAAACTCCCTTAAGGGTGTAATTAATAACTTAGATAAAGATAGAATAGTAAGTTTAGAGGAATATAACTACTTCTAGTCCTAGTAGCCTATATTTAAAGAGGAAGTAGAGGAGGACGTTACTAAAATAGCCTACGTAGTAAGTATAGGATTTAGGACCTAAGGGCTATTAGTACCTATCCCTATAGTAAGAAATAACTATAAAAGAGAGGCTAGTTTCTTTAAACTAAAGTAAACCTAGTTTAAAGACGTAGAAATAGATAAGAACTTAGAATAAGTACCTAATAAAATAATAAGCTAAAAGGTAAGGAGAATAGGAAGCTTAAGTAGCTAGATATACTAGAACTAAATACTAAGGAGGTAATATAAAGGCTTATAGAATCTCTAATATCTATACCTATCTAAATAATTCTTACTAATATACTAGACCTCTATAAAAAGCTAATAAAACCTACCTTTATAGTTAATAAACTAGAAGAGTTTATAAATATAAAAGTAGCTATAAGTCTAGCTAAAGAAGTAGAAGGGGTATTTTAGAGCTCTAAGGGGACCTTAGTAATCTTACCCTAGAATAATACTAAACTATATATAATATAAACTAGTATCCTAGATTAAGTAATAGTAGAAGTAATAAATAGAAAGATTATCTAATATAGAACCTATAAGTCTTTAGGATTATTAATAAAAGTACTACTAATTATACTAATACGCCCTATAGGACTTATAGCTAATATAAATATAGTAGGAGAATACCTAGAGTATAACTAACTATAAGGTATTAAAAGACTCTAAAAAGAGTATCTAAAGGTAATAATTTAAGTCTATAGAATAAGGCTCCCTATACTACTAGACTTAGGAGTAGAACTTAATATAATCTACCTTAAAATAGCGTTAGCGGCTAGTTTAAGTATAACTTTAATACTAGAAGAAATAGCTAAAGTATAGCTAGTAACTATAAATAGAGGAAAGGATTATTTAAAGGTATTATCTAGGGAGTACTAGTTATAATTAGTAGTATTAAAGTATATACTAACTTCTTTATTATCTAAGGACTCTCGCACCTAATAATCCTTAGGAACCTATTTATAGTAGAGTATAGATACTCTTTTAAATAGGCTAATAATAGCTATATATACTATAAAGTCTAGTTAAAAAATCGCGATACCTCTATAAAGTCTATAGTAGCGTTTAATAGATTAAGTGCGAAAGGATATATAAATACTATATAGATAGAAAAACTAATAAAGGACCCTATTACTAGGAATAAGATTCTAAAAATAGAAAAATAAAAAATAAGTACCTAAGAAGCTATTAGAAATAAATAGTACTAATATTAGTAACTAAAAGATAATTTAAGAGTAGACCTAATAATAATAGAATAAACTAGTACCTAGCTAGACGAATATCTTTTAGAAATTATTAAGGATCTACTATAAGAATAATAGGCGAAAGAGGAATAGGTACCTAAGGGCTTACTAGATATAAAACTTAAATTTAAAGTAAATACTATATATAAAGCTAAAGATAAGAAGGTATAGCCTATTTATAACTTATTAGTATAACTATATAAAGTAGAAGGCTAAATAGACTAGAAGAGTAGAGTAGAGCTTAGATAACTAGTAAATTAAGAATAAGACTAGAGATAATTTAGTAAATATATTACTAACTAAATAGCCTAGTTTCTAAAGGGTACTTAGGTTACTAATAAGTAATTAGTAGAAATAAAGATTATAGACTAGCTATAGCTAAGAGAAAAGAGATACTAATTAAAGTCTTTATATATAGAGAAGCCGCCTTAAGCTTTAGATTCGTAGAGTTAACTATATTTATCTAGATATCGTACCTCTAGTATATATTAATACTATACTATATAAGGCCTAGAAAGAAAATAACTTCTTAATTCTCTATAAACTAAGAGAAGTAGTATATAAAATAATATAAGAATACTTAACCTAAGAGGTCCTTAAGCTAAGTAAAAGCCTCTATAGTAATCTTAGTTCCTTATAAAGAAAAAGGATAAAGGATATAGCTTATTAATAATAGATAACGTATAAATAGTATAATAGTCTAGAACGCGAATATACTACTAAACTCTAATAAGTTCTTAGAGAGTTTATAGGATACTATATTATATCTCTAATAGACTTTTTCTCTAGTTATAACTAAGTAGAACTCTACTAAGACTTAGACTATAACTATATTCTATATAGTAACCTATAGACTAGTTTAATAATATATACTACCTATAGGAACTATAAACTTAGTTATAGAGTTTATATAAGTAGTAACTAAAATCCTATAAGCCTTAATCCTAGATTATTATATACTATATATAGATAATATTATAGTAAAAGGCCTAAAGACTAACTATAATAGCGAGTCTCTTAAACCTAGTATCTAAAGGTTTATTAGAGAATATATTATCTATATAGATAAGATACTATATAATCTTAAAATAGCTAGAGCTACTACCTCTCGATTTAAGTCTAAATAGTACTATAATTTAATAGGTATTATAGGATATATAGTAGATAAGAAGGGCCGCTACCTAGTAGATAAAAAGGTACTAAAAATAGTAGAGTAGCCTACCTATAAGTTACTAAGAGATGTTTAGATATTTATAGGCCTTTATATATACTACTAAATCTAGATTAAATACTTTATAATAATAGCTATACTATAATTTAAACTACTAAGAAAGAATAAGAAGTTTAAGTAGAATATAAAAGTAGCTCTAGTAATAAATATACTAAAGAAATATCTAACTAGTACTCTAGTACTAGTCTCTATAGACTATATAGAGCCTATTAGGCTTATAACTATCTTAGTAGATAGGTATAAGAAGGGATAGGGAGTAGTAATTTAATAAAATAGTCTAAAGGGCCCTTAGTATATAATATATTATAAATTAGGAGTATAGTTACTCTTAGAACGTAACTAAGATTTAGGAAAATATAAATATAAGGCTCTACTTCTAGTACTTAAGAAGTTCTACCTATAGATCTATAGGGTCTATTTTATAGTAGAAACTAATATATATACTCTTATAGATTAACTTAATAGAAGTGTAAACGACCTCCTAAGAGTACTTATTATAAGATAGCTTACTCTTCTTAATATATAGGAATTCGATATAAAGTATATAGTAGGTAAGAAGAATATAGTAGTAGATACACTTTTAAGATAGCTAGAGTAGCCTAGATAGTAACTACTAGAAGAACTTAAAGAAGATATAGAAGACTTTATAGATTATTACTTAGGTTTAATAATACTTACCTTACCCTAGATAAACCCTTAGGACTTAGATTTATATATTCTATAACTAAAATAGATTTAAGTATCCTTAATACTCTTAAAACTTCTTTCCTATAGAATATTACTAAATAGTTAGTTATCCTATAAACCCTAATTAATATAAGTAGGTTAGAAGTCTAAAAGCTCTATAGAATAGTATAAAAGTATAGAGTAATATAAGGACTCCTATAGACTAAAGGATTAGAATACTATCCTCTAAAGTAAGTAGTAGATAAGAAAAAGGAATAATAAGAAGTCCTAAAAGTATTATATAATAAAAGTAGATACTAAGAGAAGGTATATAGTAGAAGGTATAGACTAGGTACTACTAGCTAAATATATTTAAGAACGTAGAAGTATATATAAAAATATATAAAGAATATTAGTTTTCCTTACCCTAAATAGTAGAAGAAGAGCTATACCTAAATTAGGGACCTAAGGTACTATAGGGATAGATTATAGTTAATATAGTATATATATCTAATAGTAAAGAAGGTAAGAAATTTATAGTAGTATATTAAGATATAGTAAGCTTATACGTAGAGGTAAAGGCCCTTAAGAGTAATACTTTAGAAGCTATTATAAAGTTCTTAGAGTAGGATATCTTCCCTAGATAAGGTATACTCTTTAAGATAATTATAGATAGAAGCCTAGAAAATAAGGGACTAGTTATAGATTTAGCCTAGTTATATAGTATCTAAAGGGTTATTAGTAGTATATACTACCTTAAAGCTAAGGAATAATTAAAAGAGGATATAAGGAATTAGTTATAGCTCTTAGAAAGATTAAAGGAAACTAGGTAGATAACCTACTATAAGTACTATAGGCTAATTAGGTTATAGTAAAGTATAGTATAGGAGAAACGCTAATATATCTTATATATAGCTAGGAATAAGTCCTACCTATTAAGCTCTATATTCTAATATAGTAAATATTACTATAGTTAGAAGTTAGAGATACTTCTATACTAATAGCCCTCTAAGTATAGTAGTTTAATAAACGAGATAACTAGCTTTAAGAAGCTATTAATAGGATAATTAGGCTAAGAGAAGAAGGTAAAGAATAGTTTAATACTAAGAAGATATTATATACTATAGGTATACCTAAGGGAATATTAGTACTTATATAGGACTTATTTAGTAACTAGAATAAGTTAAGATAATAGAAGCTATAACTAAGATAGAAAGGCCTATATTAAGTAATATAGGCGTACCTATTAGGTTAGTACTAGCTTATAGACTTAGATAGTATAACGTTTAGAAGTTATACTCTAGGTACTAGGATAGTAGAGTTTTACTAAAGAAGTTAATAGGAACTATTAGATATTCTAGATAAATTAATATCTAAACTAGAGAATATAGAAATAGGGAATAAGAGAGTAGGAAGCTTATAGAAAAATATAGAGCTACCTAAGAGACTATCTAAAGAACTATTACTAGCTAAACTAACCTTTAGGTACTAAAGTTAACGCGTATAAGAAAAATATAGGTAAGACTTACTAAACCTAATAATAACCTACTAGCTATAAGTAGTATAAATCCTAGCTTAGAGGGTAGAGTTTAACTTAGTAGACTTTAAGTTCTTTAAAAATAGAGAGCTAGATAAGAGGAAGGATCTTAGCTAAGGAATAGCTAAACTTTAAAGGGGAGAGAAGTTATACTAAGTAAGAGTTATAAATAAAAGAGAGAGTTAGTAATAAGAAAGAAAAACTAGAAATAACTTTTATAATTACCTAAAAGTAATACTAGTAAGAAAATAAAAACTCTACTCCTAGAAACTTTACTAAAGAACCCTTAGTTACTAGTAAATCCTAATAAAAAGATACTATTACTCTTACTAATTATTATTATTATTATTATAAGAAGGTAAGTTAGTAGGTAGCTAGTCTATATTAGGATACTACCTAGGTAGCTAATAATAGTAGAGATAAGGTAGCTAACTACTTAAAAGAGAATAATTAATAGGCTATAGAATATAAGGTAGTAAGCTAGGAGAGAAAGGAGTAGGTAGAAGAGAGGTAGGAATAGGAGACTAAAGAGAAGAAGTAGGAGAGGTAGAGGAACTTAGGCCTAGATAACTAAAATAATTATAAACTAGTATAGGTATATCTTAAGTAGGAGATAAGCTCTAAATATATAGAGAAGAATTAGTAGAAGAGTAGTAAGGAGTAGGAGTACTAGGAGACCTAGAAGTATATCTATAAGTACTCCCTAAACTCTTACCTAGATTAGAGTAACCTATATTAGATTCTAAGTCTAAAGAGTAAGAGAGGTAAGAAGGTATACCCTATAGAGACTAAGAGGTTAAGAGAGAGTAGGAGGTAGTAGGTATATTATAGATAGTAGAGGGCGAACTCTAAGGAAAGAGTAAAGAGAAGGGACTAGAGAGAGTAAAATATATTAGAGAACTACTAGTAGAGTAGTATAGGAGAGAAGAAGGAGGACTAGAGAGGCTAGAACTTATAGAGGTACCTTTAGAGCTTAAAAGCTAAACTATAGGCTAAGTTCTAGTATTTTACTAGAGAAGACTATAAGAATCCTAAACTTAAGTATAACTTATACTACCCCTAGTAGAACTAATATAACTTAGCCTAGAAGGAGATAGACTTAGAGAGCTATACTAAAAACTCCTAAAACTATTATTATTAGAAACCTAAGATAAGAGTAAGCTTAGAGCCTAATAAATATACTAATTATCTAGCTAAGAAAAAACTATAGGTAAGGAATTATTAGACTTACTCTTAGGGATAATATAGCCTTAGAGATACCTACTATAGGTAACCTAGTAGAAAATATTATTAGTAGGGCTCTAAGGATAATTAATAGGTAAATTATTACTATTACTACTATTATCCTTACCCTATATTATTAGATAAGCTCTAAACCTATTTAGGTATACTAACTTACTAGGTATTATAGAAGGATATCTATAGGCTCCTTAGTAAGTAGGAAAGATATTATAGTAAACTAGATACTAAATATTAGCTATAATATTATTATAAGTAAGGCTAGCTATAATAGGTTAGCTAGAAGATTAAGTAGGTACTAGAGTAATAGTATTAGAGTAGGCTCTCTCCTATTTAAAGAGCTTAGTAACTTAATAATAGCCCTTAGTAAACCTATTAACTCTAGAAAGGGCGCGCTCTTACCTTACTACTAAGAAAATAGAAGATATTAGTAAAAGGAAGCTCTAAGAGGCTATCTAAATAAAAGTAAAGAAATATTAAGAAATAACTTATAAAGCCTATAGATATAACCCTAAATATAATAATAAATATAAGACCTATTAAGATAGGTAATACTCTTATTATTATAAAAAACTAAATAGCTAATACTCTTATAAATATATAAGAAGTAGCTATAGTTCTCCTTATTCTTAGAACTATAAGCTATAACTATATTAGAGCCTAGTAATAGTAAGCCTAGTAATAAAGCTCTATAAGGGCCTATAGTTTTTTAGGCCTACTAGCCTATATAAACTATAGCCTTATAGTAAGCTTATATCTATTAAGAATCTATAATTAGAGATAGATTCTAAGAGTATATAGCTTAAGCGGCCTTAGTATCCTAAGCTAGTATAGTCTTACTCTTAAAAGTGCGAGCTTAGTAGTAAAGCTAGTAAAATAGGGATTAAGTCCCCTCTACTATAGTAAAATAGTAATCTAGGTTAAGAGAGCGAATATTATAGAGGCTACTCTACTAGTAATACTACTACTACTACTTATTAAGATAAGTAAGGATAAACTTATAAATAAAGGCTAGTAGCTAATTTAGATCTCTCTTATTAAAGAACTTAAGGATCCTATCTAATAAGTTATAGAGTAGCTTATAAGTAACTAGCTAATTAAGGAAATACGAGATAACTAAGAATTCTAGCTAGTAGTTAATATCTAAAGGCTTATAAGTAAGATAACTAAGAACTTACTACTCTACTAAAGGTAGTATATTATAGAAACTAGGCGGGAGGTACTACTTTTAACCTAATAATACCTAGAAGATAGTCCTCCTAAGTTCTAAGGTAGCTTTAAAGGGTTATTACTATTATAACCCTACTAGCTAACCCTACTAGCTATATAAGAACTAGGCTAGTAATTAATAGTAGCTATTATAATAATAGTAACACTAAAATTAAGGTAGAGGTAGAGGTAGAGGTAGAGACTAAAGTAGGAAAATTAAAAAGATAAGGGCTAGAAAGTATAGTATAAAGATAAAGTTAGAAGAACCTAGAAAAAGAGAGAAGTAGGCTATAGCGCGAAAAACTAAGGTTTAAGTAGGCCTATAGGAGCTTAAAAAGACCTTTAGGCCTTACTTATATAATAAATATAAATAGACTAAGAGTTAATATACTACTTACTATTAAGAGCTTAAGTAAGAGATAACTAAGAGTTAGAATATATAACTAGCTAATAGTAGCTCTTATAAAGGGCTATAGAAAATACTAATAGTAAGGTAGTAAGTAAAAATAGGAGAAAACTAAAGAGTATAGGTAAGAGAAGAACTTAGGTAGAGAAGTATAATAATTATTTAGAGAATACCTATAAGAAGCTAATAAAAGAGAAAATCTTATAAACTCTATTATTCTTATTATTAAAAGAGAAAGAGACTTAAAAGGCTTATATAAATAAACCCTTAGATATAAAGTTATAGTATACTTAAATATTAAGAAGGATTCCTTTCTAGTAACTTAGAAGTATAAGCCTACTCTATACCTATTTAGTTATACTAATATACTCCTAATTAAAGAATTATTACTATAAGAGTAGTAATTATATACTTTAGAATTAAAAAAGTAAGAAGGAAAAGAATAGATAATTAGAGAAGAGAGTAGATACTATATTATAGAGGGTACGTATAAACCCTTAGACCCTAGATTAGAAGCTACTAAGTAAGCCCCTAATTAATTACTACTCTTAAAAATAAGACCTACTATCTATACTCTAACTAGTTACTACTAAGGTTACTCTAGCTTAAGAATTATCTCTATAATTCTTACTACTAAGAATTAGATAGGAACTTTAGGGTTAAAGAAAGAGGTACTAAGGGTTTAGTAGGGTAGGAGGAAATAAGGTTAAGAGGTATATTAACTCTTACCTTAGTATTAGTACTAGTAGTAAGTTACTACTTAAGCTTTTAAAGTATTAGGAGGATTTTACTAAAGCTTAATAGGACTAAGCTCTTAAGAGGGGGGAGGTATATAGTAGAGTACTATAATATTTAGCCCGCGTAAAAAGGGGATAAATAGTTATAAGGGAGAACTAAGTACTAAGAGCTTATAAGTAAAAAGAGTAGAGGAGATAGATAGTTACTTAAGTAGGTAATTAACCCTAATACTTAGGACTAATAAATTACTATACTCTATAACTATAATCTAATACGCTATTAGATAATAGATCTTTAGTTTATAAAGCTATACTATATTATATAGGTAAGCGAAGTAGAGAGCCTATTTAGTAAATAAATCCTCTAGTTATAGGCTAATAAGTCCTTAGAGCTTAGAAGAGTATTAAATATATTAAGGTGTATTTATTTAACCTAGGAAGAAATAATACTATAAACTAGGAATTCCTAATCTAGGCCTTATAATCGTAGGCTAATAGGCCCTTAGGCCCTAGAAGAGTATCGAGTATATAATACTATAATAGTATTACTTAGTATTTATATAGTCTATACTTATACCTTAGTACTATTTTCTATTCCTCTCCTTTCTTAATATAGATTTAATAGTATATATTTTAGATATCTAGGTATATAAACTATTTTAATTATACTAGTTAGTCTTATATTTCTATAATTAGTAGTAATAGGTAGTAGTTCTTTACTATAATTATATTAAGCTTTTAAAAGTCTATATATACTTATTCTTTCTTAGTATTCTTCTTTAGTATAAATATTAATAGGTAACCTACTAGTAAGGATAATAGTCTAAATTCTCTTTCTATAAGTCTATAGATTAGTCCTATTCCTAGTTTTATACCTATTTCTAGTAGGATACTATAATCCTTTTCTATATATTCTACTAGTTTATTATCTACGATTAAGAATACCTTATAAAGGTCTTTATATTCTTTAGTTATTTCTTCTTAGGTATCTTTCTTTATTATAGTTAATATTAGCTAGTAGTATTATAGCTTTAGTAAGGTTATTAGGGTACCTTAACCTATATACTTTCTAGTTAATACTTAGGTTTACTTATTAAAGGTAAGGTATTTCTAAGATAATATCTTATATATTACTAAAGTCTATAATATTAAAGGTTACTTATACTTTCTATCCTATAAGTTCTAGTTCTTATTCTATTATCTTATAAGTAATAGGTTATTAAAATTCTTCTCCTTCTATTATATAGAGTATCTATAGGTATTTCTTTATAATTATTAGTATCTTATATTTTTTTATAAGGTTTCTTTAGGTAAAGTTCCTTATTACTCTACTATTAATAATTATTCTAATCTTAATATTTCTATATTTTCCTATTAAGTAGACGTATAGATCCTTAGAGTTATTTTAATTTACTCTTAGCTAGAGTATTTTTAGCTAATACTTTATACTAATTTTATTCTATATATATTTTAGGTACTTATTCTATAGGTAGTAGTACTATATTTAGCCTAGAACGTACTCGATTAGTAGTAGGGATCCTAGCTTAATCCTTAAGTATTCTAGCCTATTCTATTTTTTAGATACTTTCTATCTATAGATTTCTATAGCTAGGATAGGTATTATTATTAGGTACTATTTTTCTCTAATTAGTATTATTTAGTAGGTCCTCTTTACTCTTATATATATTATATATCTATTTATAATATATAAGGCCTATACTATTTTATAGTATACTAGATAAGTTATATCTAGTTATTTATTATCTCTTAGGAAGAGTTCGTTCTTCTAAGCCTTCTTTTAGGTATAGTTACTACTTATTAGGATCTATTAATATACTACTATATAGTTATAAGTAGTCTTACTAATCTTTATAGCTAGGTATATAATTTCTTCTTAAGTTTACTTATTAGGTAGTATATCTTCTATATAGAAGTTTACTTCTATCTATTCTTAGAACTTTAAGAAGTAAGTTTTAGGTACTTATCTATATCTCTATTCTTTATAGAGTTATTTTATAGAATAGTTATTTTCTTCTTTTTCTCTAAATCTTATTACTTCTATATAGCTTATATCTATATATAGTATAGAGTCTTATTTCTCTACTATACCTATACTTCTTATATATTTAGTATTTCCTTTTATATAAGTTTTAAGGTAGTATTTTATTTCTATCTTATCTCTTATACTAAGAGTATTATCTTAATCCCTTCCTTTAGTACTCCTACTACTCTATATAGGTATAAGTATAGCTTTATTAGAGTTACTCTCTATAGATAAGCTTTCTTCCTATACTAATATTATAGGTTATTTTCCTTTTCCTATCTAAGTTACTACTAGCCTATACTTCTATAGCTAGTAACTACTATATACCTTACTACTTTAGTATATATTATATATATCTTCTATATACCTTATCTAGTATAGGATATTATATTTTCTAGTAGCTACTAGCTTTAGAGGTTTTTCTTCTTTTTCTCTTTATTTCTTCTCCTCTTTATTTACTACTACTCTTAGGTTTAAGGTATTCTATATCTTAGGCTTACTTTAGTAATTTTTTACCTAATATCCTATCTTTTTATATTTAAAATATACCCCTTTCTTCTAGAGTTCTTACTTCTTTACTAAGAATCTAGGTTTTTCGTTATTTATAGTTAATTATATAGATTATAGTCTATAGTAGTCCTTCTATCTAGAGTAAAACTATCTTTTAGTCTCTTTCTACTATAGGTATAGGTAGTTATCTATTATAACTACTTATTTAATTATAGTCTAGAGATTATAAGGTAGATCTATATAAATTAATTTTTAGTAAATCTATAACTTAAGTCCTTTATAGTACTTTAATATAAGGGCTTCTTATCCCTAATTTATATCTACTACTAATACCTTAAACTCTAAAGTATACTATAAAGTAGACTTAGTCTACTATAAATATTATAGCTTTTATTCTACTATATATTTTAAGTTAATATCTTTAAATATAGAGGGGTATAAAAAATAAAGTGTAATTTTTTTTTATCTTTTTTTAAATACTATATCTTAACGACTATATAAGCTAGAAATAAAATAAAATATTATTTTTATAGAGAAAAGGGTATATTTTAATTTTCTAATAAAAAAGTTATAATATTATATAATCTATATTATTATATTTAGAGTTAAAGTAGGGGTATTTTTTTTTAAAATTTTTAAAGTAGTATAACTATTTAATTAGCGTTTAAAAAAGTCTAATTTTTTTTACTAAGACTAATATAGTTAGTAAAGATTATATAATTAAATTTATAGTATAGATTACTTACCTAAGTAATTTTTTAAGATTAGAGGAAAAAAATAAAAAAATATATTAATAGTTAGCTTATATAATTAATTACTAAAATACTAGTCTTAAGCCTATAAATTAAAATCTTTTTAAATTTTTACTTTTACTCTTCTAAATTATTTAAAATAGTACTAAATCTCTTAAAACTTAAATTAAACGTCTAGCTTCTATTAGAAGCTAATACCTCCCCTAATAAGATAGCTACTATCTTAAAAAAAATATTAAAGTATTATATAGTACTATTTATAGAAGTAAGAAGAAAAAAGCTATAAATATAGAAAATATAAAAAGAAATAAAGGAAGACCTACTAGGGTTTCTAAAAGAGAAAAAAGAGTTATATTAAGAGATATAATTTAAAGCCCTAAGAAGATAAATAAGAGATTAATATTAGAAAATAATCTTAGTATTAGTATAAGAAAGTTATAATATATATATTAGATTTGCAGGTAATCTAAGGTCGAACTTAGTTATCTACTACTAGATAAAAGCGTTATTATAAGACTATCTAAAACTATATCCGAGATTATAGCCGGTATAGCTAGTAGAGCTAGTATAGCTAATATAGCTAACGTAACTAGTAAAGCTAATATCCGATAGCTTATAGCGTTATAGATAAGCTGCGTAGAACCGGTACTATTAAATAACTACGTTGAGCTAGCTTAACTACACAATAGAGATAAGTAGATCTCTACCCTCCGAACTAAGAGACCTTAATAAGCTCTATAGAGATAGATATATAAACTAGTAGAAAGCGTAGTAGATAGAAGAATTAGAATATTAATAGATAACAATTAAGAGCGTTTGTAGATAATCAATTAATTATTTACTACATTATTTATTATAGTCTTTTATTATATACCTTATTCCTATACTATATACCTATTAAAAACCTATCTTAAATCTAATAATTAAGAGTCTTACTACCTTAACTAAATTGAGCTAAACTAATAACTAAAATAAGTTAAGCTAATTAGTATATAAACCTATAGAAATTAGGTAGACCTAACTTCTATTAATTAGCTGGTTCTAACTAGCGCGCTCTATAATTAGTCCCTAGCGCGCTCTACTAAACTTTAAAATTTACTATCTTAACTAAGTTAAGCTAATTATAAATTACAATAACCTATTAAGCGCAACGCGATCCTATAGTAACGCTAAGGAACGACGCTAACTATACGGCCTAGTTAACACAGCTACAATCTAGATGCGTAGTCTATAAAATCTAGGATAAGATTAACCTAGTAACGACTACTAAACTTATAGAAGAACCGGAGTTTATTAAACCCCTAGAAATCGCTGAATATACACTAGCCTCTAACGTTCAAGAGCTAGCGCGTTAATCTAAGCTATTAACTATAGGCCTTAAAGTATTTAAGGAGGATCTTGAATACTATAAAACTCTCTCTAAGTAGTATCGAATTAAACGATATATATATAATAAGGAGTAGATAAGTTTATAGTAAATTATAGTCTTTATCTAATTATTAGTTATACCGCATCTACTGCGTACGTACTATCTACTAGATTAGTTACTACGATAGTAGCTTACTAACCTTAAATAAACTATTAGTATTAATAAGCGGTTAGAGAGAGAGCGAGCTCGTAAGCGCTATATCTACTTACTTAAACCAATAAGAAGCGTATTAAATTAGGAAACCTAGCTAGCTAAGTATAACTAAGCCGCTACTAACGTAGAAGCTTATAAAGTAGTAGAGGTATTATATATTAAAGTAGTTATAAAAGACTTTCTCTTAGTAATTAATAAGATTACTCCTATATAGTCTATTAACTTTTAAGATTATAGTTGATTTAAAGATTATATAACCTATAAGGAGATAATAAAATAATTCTAAGAATACTTAATAGTGAATTATCCTCTTAAATTAGGGAAAAATAGGGCTACTTTTATAGTTAATAACACCTTATTAGATCTTCCTACTAGTAGTAAAACTACCTAGGGTAGGACTAGAGACACCTCTCCTATAGAATATAATCTACTACTAAACTAAGGTAGACCCTAGTATAAAAATCAACCTAGCCGAAATAGTAATAATATATAATTAACTAGGTAAACTATAGTAGAGGAAAAATGCCCTACTTGTAGAAAATTCTATAACCTAAGAGAATACTATTATATTAATCTAGATATAGCCCCTCTACGTTAGAATCTAAATAAGACTCTATAAGAGCTTATTAACTATAAACGTAAAAATAATACTATATTTTAAGGATTAATTAGAGGATAGTCTAAACTTCACTTTAGGCGATTACTAACTCTAATACCTAGAGATTAAGAATAACTCTATAGTAGAAGAATATCAAGTATTAAAGGGATTTTTGCAACTACATCCTTTTAAACTATAATAAATAACTATAATAAATATCTACTATAGGATTCATTTATCCTTAATTTAGGCACAACCTACTATATTATAAATAACCCTAATCGTATCTATAACTATCGCCTACTAGCTTAAGAAGACTATATCTAGGCTAGTAATTTAAAGATATAGGTAAAGGGATATAGATCTATTAATCTAACGTTGAAGAATTAATCTAAGGTGAATTATCTAGCTTTATATAACGTGGCTATATACCTAGATATCTACTACAACCTAGTCTTATTCTAATTACTCTAGTAGAGAGGAATATAGTAGAATACCTAATTAAAACCAATAACCCTAAATAAACCAGATAGGTAGATAATCGGAAATCTTACTAAGATCTATAGCTAATAGGTACTTAAGTTTTATCTATTATAAGAAGCGACGTATTATACCTATAAACCTAGGTTAACTAGAGTAACTACACTTATATAGTATAAGAGACTTAGCTATCTAGGACTAGTAGTAATTAAGCACCTTATCTAGTAAACCTAAGGGGTGCGCGTAAAAGGAGTAACTACTATTAAATATAACTCCTACGGTAAAGCTAAGATAAGACGTTAAATTAGCCGCGTACTATAAGTTAGCTATAAAGGACTAGGAGAAAGAATCTTAATCGATTTCTACTTATATAAAGTATAGAGTTTTAATAAAGAAAAGAGCTAGATACTAGTTACTAAGAAGCTCTCTAAACTATAGTAGGACTTCTACTTTATAGATAACTAACTAGTAAAGTTAATTATCAAGATACTAGAAATACTTATTACCTTCTTAAAGAACTAGTACAATATATTAGTTAAAGTAATTAAAGCTAATAACGAGATTATAATAGTTAAACTAGAAGTCTAACGTTAGCTAAACTTATAAGGTATTATAGTCGAACCCTTAGCCCTAGACATGTAAGCTTAAAATAGAGGAGTAGAGCGTACTAGAGGTATTAATAAGGAGAAATCACGTATAATGCGGCTTAATGTAAATCTACCTTAGGAACTCTAGCTAGAGATTACTAGAGCTAGAGTATACCTTTATAACCGAATACTAAGTCACTTAAACAACTAGAAAACGCTATATAAGACCTTCTTTATAGGAGTAGCTTATAATTAAGGAATTATAGTATTACTAAGAAAGCCTAATCTAGCTTATTTAAAAGCCTATAGGTATAAAGCTTTTATAATAACTAATAATACCTACCGTAGTAAATTAAGACTCTAGTAGCTAAACCTAAAGGCCTAGATTAGATACCTTACTAGATACTAGTTATTAAATATCTACCGGATATAGGTACTATCTATAGCTAAGGTAATAAGTACTCGAGATATTATCTTTAATAAGTATATAATCTTTAATAGTAAAATAGAGGACCTAATAGATAACCTTATACATTAAACGCTAGAAGAGATTACTACTTATATAAGAACTATTAAGCTCCTAACGCTAGTTTATTAGCTAGAAATACAGTCTTTCTATAAGAACGATACTAATCTAGATATATTAATAAATAAAGTAGACCCACTAGGCTACTATTAAGGAAGAAAGATTAGGGATTATTACCTAACTCTATTACTATCTCTACTACTAGTAGTACTCCTAGCTTAATTAATAGCTAGAGGACTAGTATTATATAAGTTATCTGAAATCGGCTTAGGTAGAGAATAGTTAACTACTATAATAAAAACCTATAATAATAAAGGATTATCTAAAACTATACTATAGGTAGTAGCCTTTATAGTAGGTACCTAGGCAGGAAATATTAGGTAATATAGAGGAGAGTTAATAGATAAAGTAAAGATGAAAAGAATACTCGCTAGAGGCTTGAAGCTCTATCGTAGTTAACTCCTACCTCTACTAATATACCGAATAAACCTAGATAACTATCTAATAGGCGAGCTATTCAAAGAAGCTAAATACGCTTATATAATAAGCTACTAGAAGATGAGATTATAGACTAAGGTACTAGCTAATCTAATTAAATAAATAGGTTAATAGATACTTAACTATATATAGGTTTATACCTATAAATTGGATAAATACTACTAGTTTATTAAATGTAAAGCCCGACTAGTAGTACGTAGAGATTAGTAAAGAAATATTATATTACAAGACACCTACGCTATAATACTAGCTAGCCGCTCCTTCTAGATACTTATAGTAATTATAGCTAAATACAATCTTGAACTAAAATAGTATAACGTAATAAACGCCTTTATCTACGCTGTAATAGATCGAGAGATCTATATAAAGATGCTAAAGGGATACTAGAAGAAGGGAATAATCCTTTAGGTCTAAAAGGCTCTATATAGACTATATATTTTACCTCTACTATAGTAGAGAGAGTTTACTTTAATACTAAAGTCTCTTAGTTTTCAAGTAGTACCCTACGAGCTATACTATATAGTAAAAGATAGTATTATTATCTTCTTCTACGTAGATAATATTATTATAGCCTATAATAAAAAGAAGACTAAAGAAGTAGAAAAGGTAACTAGTCTCTTAAAAGAGAAGTATACTATTACTAGAGGAGTAGATCTCTAATAGTTCCTTAGAGTAGAGATTATCTAGAAAAGAGAGTAATACCTTATCTAGCTTCTATAGACTGTATACATCGATAAGATATATTAGCTCGCCGATAAATAAGACGTCTGCTACGATACTCTAATAGCTACTTCTAAGCTCTAGCCTTATACTAGCCTATTAACGCTATCTAAGATTAATAAGTACTAGCGCAAAATTAGCTTACTTCTATTTACTATAGTAACTACTAGACTAGATATAGTGTTCGCAATATTATAATTAGCTCGATTCCTTATAAACCTAAGTACTATATATTAAGAAGCTACTAACTAAGTACTTATATATCTATTAAGTACGAGATAGAGAGTACTCTAACTAGGAGGAGGTGATTTACTCTAGGTAGCTAGTAATACCTCCTTTACTAATAATACTCTAGATAGAAAGAGCTCCTAAGGATATACTATTAAGCTATTTAACGGTCTTATTATATAGAGAGCTAATAAACAAGATACTATTACTACCTTAATAACTAAAGCCGAATTACTAGCTTTATCCTAAGTAGCTAAAGAAGCTATCTTTACGTTATAATTACTAGATAAGCTGAAGGTTAAACTACTAATAAGCTATATTACTATCTAGTATAATAATACTTAAATAATCTAGCTTATTACTAAAGAACTAGCTAAACTCTAAACTAAACTAAGGTACGTTGATATTTATAACTACTAGCTAAGGTAAGAGGTATTAGCTAGTTGGATTAAAGTAGTATATACTCTATTAATAGAGATAACTACCGACGGGTTTACTAAGGTACTCCTAGGAAATAAGTAGAAGAGTTTCTTGAACTAACTTAGACTAGTAGAAGTACGGGAATACTAGATTATATATAAAGTACCTCTTAATAAAATCTAAGCTTACTTAAATAACCATATACTTACCTAATAAGTTCTAGCTTACTAAAGGCTTACTAAGCTAAAGGGGTATATTAGATTTATAGGTAATCTAAGGTTGAACTCAGTTATCTACTACTAGATAAAAGCGTTATTATAAGACTATCCGAAACTATATCCTAGATTATAGCCGGTATAGCTAGTAGAGCTGGTATAGCCAATATAGCTAATATAACTAGTAAAGCTAATATCCGATAGCTTATAGCGTTATAGATAAGCTGCGCAGAACTAGTACTATTAAATAACTACGTTGAGCTAGCTTAACTATACAACAGAGATAAGTGGATCTCTACCCTCCGAACCGAGAGACCTTAACAAGCTCTATAGAGATAGATATATAAACTAGTAGAAAGCGCAGTAGATAGAAGAATTAGAATATCAATAGATAATAATTAAGAGTGTTTATAGATAATCAATCAATTATTTACTATATTATTTATTATAGTCTTTTATTATACACCTTGTTCCCATACTATATACCTATTAAAAACCTATCTTAAATCCGATAATATATTAAAAGAGGAGGAAGTTACTACTAATATAGCTAAATTAAGACTTATGTACGCTAAAGAGCAATTAAAGTTAGTAGAAAAAAAAGGATTTAGTCTAGAAAAGATTATATTTTTAGATAAAAGTTCTATATAAAGAGGGTATAGAGCTAGATAAGAGTACTATAGAAAAGTTAGAAAAATAAAGGCTAGACGCTAATTAGTGTCTATAACTAATAAAAGTAAGTTTAAAAAAATTTCTAGTAGGATATTTTATTCTATATTTTATAGCGAATTTTTCTATTTAATTAGTTTTTTTATAGCTATAATATTTACTAAGTTATAGCTAGAGATATAACTATCTCAGTTTAGGGATCTATTTAGATAGGAGGATAATCTTAAATAATCTTTATAAGAGACCCTATAAAGACTTTAACTTTCGATAATAGAAGATATATCTAAGAGGTACTAAATCTAGTAGTAAAAAGTATATAAAACGCGGTTAGTATTACTATCTCTTTTTACTCCTTTATCTATCTATATATATAACTATATATATATATTAGTTATATTTCTAGTTTATATATTAAATATCTATTTAGGATAGAGATTTTAATAAGATAACTATAAAATCTATAAAACTAACGCCGTTAAGAGTTGGTTTAAAAGAAATAGAGTTAAGCTCTATCCTTACCCCGCCTATAGCCTAGATTTAAATCTAATTGAAAATATATAGAGTCTACTTAAAGATAGGCTAAATAAACGCCCTAGAAAGAGTTTAGGTATAGGGATTAATTTAAAGAGTATAGAAGCTTTTTATTATAAATCTAGAAAGAAAGTACTACGAGTATATAGGAAGATAATAATAGGAAGGTAGTAGGGATAGGTTAGCCGAAGGGTCTATAAAGGTAGGCTAATAGATAATACTACCTAATAGATATATATAATCCTACGCGCTTAGTAGAAAGCTAATATAGATAAGTTATATATATCCTATAATATACTATAGGGGCTTATAGAGTACTATAGGTAGGATAGTATAGGATAGTATAGGATAGTATAGGATAGCTATATATATAATAATAGGTAATAAACCCCTAGGGCTTATTATATTCAACTTAATAAACTTAATAAATAGTATAGCTATTTAAGTTACTACTTCTATACTCTACTATACTAAGTAAGACTAAATCCCTCTTACTTTACTTTATCTTTAAGAACTAACCTTACTCTATTAATATATAGTTAGTATATTAGTAGACTCTTAATACTTTAAATACCTCTATAATAAGTAACGCGTTAATAGATTTAAATAACTAGTAGGTAGGACCGACCTATACTATAACCTCTAAAGTCGCGAAGCTAGACCTCTATTATAGAGACTATACTAAGCTTAAATTATAGCTACTTTAAGTCGACGTTTACTTTAAAATAGATAAAGTACCTAATAATATATAACTAATACTTATAATAATATACCTAAGAGGAAAAGCTAAGAAATAGGTTATACTATACCTTAAGAAATTTATAGATAAAGATAATAATAGTTACGATAATATATTTAAATAATAGCTTAAGTTTAAAGATAAGATATAATAAGTCTTCTAACTTACTAATAAACTAGCTATTATAGAATAAGCTATCTAGAGCCTATAATAGAATTATTTAGCTTCTAGTTATACTAATAAATTTAGAAATTACTTAATCTAGACTAAATAGAATAAGTAGGCTCTTATAAGGATATTTAGATAAGGATTAAAAGTAGGTATATAGGTAGAGCTTATAAGAAGTAGAGCTATAATTAATACTTTTAATAAACTAGTTAAAGAATTAATTAGAGTTAATAACTATTTATATAAATTTTACCTAGAAGTAAAGGATAAGTATACCGTACTAATCTATATATACGAGAAGAAATACTAGCTAAACTATAGATACTAGAGGGTTGTAAAGGTACCTAGGGTTAGTAGTAATTATAGGTATCTTAGACTTAACGATATATATATTAATAATATAAACCTAGGAGGATAAATACTAGATTATTACCCTAAGAAACTAGATAATAGTAAGGAAATAAGAACCTACTATAACTATAGTAAACTAGGCTACCTATTAAAGGACTATTAATTAAAGAATAAAGCTAAAAGATAAATAGGTAAGAGATACTAGGTTATAAACTACTCTCTAAATATAATTAACGGGTAAGGTAATAATACTAAGGAAAAATAGGAGTAGGTATAATAGATACTAGATAAAGGGAAAGCTATCTACCTACTTAGCTAAGAACTTAAAGACTAAGTAGATTAGGTTCTAAGAGAATAATATAATACTAAGATAGTAAGTAACTTCTATTTACTTAAGAAGTATAATAATAAATAATAATCCTACGTATAGGAGATTATTATATATTTATACTAATATCTTAAGGAAAAGTAAGTAAGAAATAGAAATATTAGTTCCTTAGTATTTATAAGTAAAGAAAGATTATACTATAATAGTAGGAGAGGATACTACTATAATACTACTACGTACCTTTACCTAGGAAGAAAAGTACCTATAGTTTAGGATTACCTAGACTCTAATTAAGATAATAAGGAGCTAGAAGGTAAGAAAAGTAATAATAATATAGAAGATACTAAGCTAGAGTTCTTAGGATATTATATACTACTAGAAACCCTAAGACTATAATATAAAGATATAATAGAATAAGATAAATTTATAGGAGAAATCTAGAACCTAGTAGATAGCTACTACTTAATTAAAGATTTATAAGATAATAAGTAGATAGACTAGAGTCTCTACTAAGGATTATAACTAGATTTATTTACTCTAGAAGCTTAAAAGCTACTTAATATATCTAATATACTAATTAGTAGGATCCTATAATACTAGTTATATTATAAAAACCTTAACTACCTACTATTATTATAGATATAGTATTTTTATAATAAATATTTTATATACTACTTAGATAAAATAGGCTTAGGATATTTCCTAATAAGAAAATCTAAGTATAAATAGTTTTAGAATAAATATAAAAAAGTAACTTATAAATAATACTTATAGGATAAAAGATAAGTAGGATATTTTACTAGAGCTATAACTATAAATAAAAATATAAATAATATACTGATTAATAGAAGGTATATATACTTAATTTAGTAATACTATCTATAGGATAAGTATAAATAATATAAAGAAGCTAAAATACTAAATAGATTTATAAGAAGAGAGTATAAATAAGATAAGTCTTTTTTAGATAAGTTAATAAGTAAGAATATAATACTATTAATATAGAGAAACTTATTAAACTCCTAGTTATAGTAGGAGTATAATAGATAAAGGTATTATTAGATTTAAGATTACTTATAAACTTTATATTACTAAATATAGTATAATAAGCTAGACTTAAGCCTATAGAGAAGGAGTATCTCTATCTAGTCTATATTATAAATAGAAGAGCTATACTAGGAGAACTAGTAGTAATATATAAGATAACTATAATACTTAATATCTAAGGAAAAACTATAAAAGTATACCTAGATATCCTAGCCTTAGCTAGTAAAGATATTATTTTAGAACTACTATAGTTATAAGAGTTTAATCCTAGAGTTAATTAGAAATACTAGACTCTCTTATAGATAGACTATAAAGATATATATAGATCTAAGCCTATATATTAATAGAATAAGATAGTAGAGAAGAAGATAATTTACGAATTAACTACTTTAAAACTAATATATAGTAAAAGAATAGTTACCTCTATAGATACTAACTAGGTATTAGGTTATAAAGTAAGAGTATTAGAGAAACGCGTAACTCCTAATATCTTATAATAGTATAAGGAATTTAGTTACCTCTTTATAGAAGGGATAGAAGAAAACTCTCTACTAAAGTATTAACCTTAAGATTATATAATTATATTATAAGAAGGAAAGAAACTAACTTCTAGACCTATATATAGACTATTAGAATAAGAGCTAGAAATACTTAAAGACTATATTAAGAAGAATCTTATAAGACGTTATATATAGGAATTAATATTACTAGTAGGCTACCTAATATTATTTATACTAAAGAAATAAGAGCTATCTTAAGTATATATTAACTTTAGGAAGCTTAATAATATTATAATAAAGAACTACTACCTATTACTAAATATTATAGAATTATATAATAGACTAGTATACGTAAAGATATTTACGAAGCTAGATCTATAGGATAGTTACTACCTAATTAGAATAAAAAAAGGTAAAGAATAGAAGATAGCGTTTAGAATATACTATAGCTATTATAAGTATATAGTAATACTATTTAGGCTAACTAATTATCGGATTTAAGATAGATTTAATAGGTATATAGTATAGGAATAAGGTATATAATAAAAGACTATAATAAATAATATAGTAAATAATTAATTAATTATCTACAAACGCTCTTAATTATTATCTATTAATATCCTAATTTTTTTTCTATCTACTACGCTTTCTACTAGTTTATATATCTATATCTACGGAGCTTATTAAGGTCTTTTAGTTTAGAGAGTAGAGATCTACTTATCTCTATTATATAGTTAAGCTAGCTTAATATAGTTATTTAATAGTACTAGTACTATATAGCTTAACTATAACGCTATAAGCTATTAGATATTAGCTTTACTAGTTACGTTAGCTATATTAGCTATACTAGCTATACTAGCTATACTAGCTATAATCTCGGATATAGTCTTAGATAGTCTTATAATAACGCTTTTATCTAGTAGTAGATAACTAAGTTTAACCTTAGATTATCTATAAATCTAATATACCCCTTTAGCTTAGTAAGCTTTTAGTAAGCTAGAACTTATTAGGTAAGTATTAGGTTATTTAAGTAAGCTTAGATTTTATTAAGAGGTACTTTATATATAATCTAGTATTCCTATACTTCTACTAGTCTAAGTTAGGTTAAGAAACTCTTCTACTTATTTTCTAGGAGTACCTTAGTAAACCTATTAGTAGTTATCTCTATTAATAGAGTATAGGCTACTTTAATTCAACTAGCTAATACCTCTTACCTTAGCTAGTAGTTGTAAATATTAACATACCTTAGTTTAGTTTAGAGTTTAGCTAGTTCTTTAGTAATAAGCTAGATTATTTAAGTATTATTATACTAGATAGTAATATAGCTTATTAGTAGTTTAACCTTTAGCTTATCTAGTAATTATAATATAAAGATAGCTTCTTTAGCTACTTAGAATAAAGCTAGTAATTTAGCTTTAGTTATTAAGGTAGTAATAGTATCTTATTTATTAGCTCTCTATATAATAAGGCCGTTAAATAGCTTAATAGTATATCCTTAGAAGCTCTTTCTATATAGAGTATTATTAGTAAAAGAGGTATTACTAGCTACCTAGAGTAAATTACCTCCTCCTAGTTAGAGTACTCTCTATCTCGTACTCGATAGATATATAAGTACTTAGTAGCTTCTTAGTACGTAGTACTTAGGTTTATAAGGAATCGAGCTAATTATAATATTACGAACGCTATATCTAGTCTAGTAGTTACTATAGTAAATAGAAGTAAGCTAATTTTATACTAGTACTTATTAATCTTAGATAGCGTTACTAGGCTAGTATAAGGCTAGAGCTTAGAAGTAGCTATTAGAGTATTATAGTAGATATCTTGTTTATCAGCAAGCTAATATATCTTATTAATGTATACGGTCTATAGAAGCTAGATAAGGCGTTACTCTCTTTTCTAGATAATCTCTATACTAAGGAACTATTAGAGATCTACTCCTCTAGTAATAGTATACTTCTCTTTTAAGAGGCTAGTTACCTTTTCTACTTCTTTAGTCTTCTTTTTATTATAGGCTATAATAATATTATCTACGTAGAAGAAAATAATAATACTATCTTTTACTATATAGTATAGCTTATAGGGTACTACTTGAAAACCAAGAGACTTTAGTATTAAAGTAAACTCTCTCTACTATAGTAGAGGTAAAATGCGTAGTCTATATAGAGCCTTTTAGACCTAAAGGATTATTCCCTTCTTCTAGTATCTCTTTAGTATCTTTATATAGATCTCTCGATCTATTACTACGTAGATAAAGGCGTTTATTATATTATACTATTTTAGTTTAAGATTATATTTAGCCGCAATTACTATAAGTATCTAGAAGGAGCAGCTAGCTAGTATTATAGCGTAGGTATCTTGTAATATAACGTTTCTTTACTAATCTCTATATACTACTAGTCGGGCTTTATATTTAATAAACTAGTAGTATTTATCTAATTTATAGGTATAAACCTATATATAATCAAGTATCTATTAACCTATTTGTTTAATTAGATTAGCTAGTACTTTAGTCTATAATCTTATCTTCTAGTAGCTTATTATATAAGCGTGTTTAGTTCTTTAAATAGCTCGCCTATTAGATAGTTATCTAGGTTTATTCGGTATATTAGTAGAGGTAGGAGTTAACTGCGATAGAGCTTTAAGCCCTAGTAGTATTCTTTTTATCTTTACTTTATCTATTAACTCTCCTCTATATTACCTAATATTTCCTACCTAGGTACCTACTATAAAGGCTACTACCTATAGTATAGTTTTAGATAATCTTTAGTTATTATAGGTTTTTATTATAGTAGTTAACTATTCTCTACCTAAGCCGATTTCAGATAACTTATATAATACTAGTCCTCTAGCTATTAATTTAGCTAGGAGTACTACTAGTAGTAGAGAAGTAATAGAGTTAGGTAATAATCCCTAATCTTTCTTCCTTAATAGTAGCCTAGTAGGTCTACTTTATTTATTAATATATCTAGATTAGTATTATCCTTATAGAAAGACTCTATTTCTAGCTAATAAACTAGTATTAGGAGCTTAATAGTTCTTATATAAGTAGTAATCTCTTCTAGCGTTTAATATATAAGGTTATCTATTAGGTCCTCTATTTTACTATTAAAGATTATATACTTATTAAAGATAATATCTTAAGTACTTATTACCTTAGCTATAGATAGTACCTATATCTAGTAGATATTTAATAACTAGTATCTAATAAGGTATCTAATCTAGGCCTTTAGGTCTAGCTACTAGAGTCTTAATTTACTATAGTAGGTATTATTAGTTATTATAAAAGCTTTATACCTATAGGCTTTTAAATAAGCTAGATTAGGCTTTCTTAGTAATACTATAATTCCTTAATTATAAGCTACTCCTATAAAGAAGGTCTTATATAGCGTTTTCTAGTTATTTAAGTAACTTAGTATTTAGTTATAAAGGTATACTCTAGCTCTAGTAATCTCTAGCTAGAGTTCTAAGGTAGATTTATATTAAGCTATATTATACGTAATTTCTCCTTATTAATACCTCTAGTACACGCTTACTCCTCTATTTTAAGCTTAAGTATCTAGAGCTAAAGGTTTAATATAATACCTTATAAGTTAGCTAACGTAGACTTCTAGTTTTACTATTATAATCTCGTTATTAGCTTTAATACTTTAACTAAGATATTATACTAATTCTTTAAGAAGAAATAAGTTTTCTAGTATCTTAATAATTAACTTGCTAATTAGTTATCTATAAAGTAGAAGTCCTACTATAGTTTAGAAAGCTTCTTAGTAACTAGTATCTAGCTCTTTTCTTTATTAAACTCTATACTTTATATAAGTAGAAATTAATTAAGATTCTTTCTCCTAGTCCTTTATAGCTAATTGTAGTACGCGGCTAATTAACGTCTTATCTTAGCTTTACTATAGGAGTTATATTTAATAGTAGTTACTCCTTTTACGCACCCCTTAAGTTTACTAGATAAGGTACTTAATTACTACTAGTCCTAGATAGCTAAGTCTCTTATACTATATAAGTATAGTTACTCTAGTTAACCTAGGTTTATAGGTATAATACGTCGCTTCTTATAATAGATAAAACTCGAGTACCTATTAGCTATAGATCTTAGTAAGATTTCAATTATCTACCTATCTAGTTTATTTAGGGTTATAGGTTCTAATTAGGTATTCTACTATATTCCTCTCTACTAGAGTAATTGGAATAAGACTAGGTTATAGTAGATATCTAGGTATATAGCTAATTATATAAAGCTAGTTAATTTACCTTAGATTAATTCTTTAACGTTAGATTAATAGATCTATATCCCTTTACCTATATCTTTAAATTACTAGCCTAGATATAGTCTTCTTAAGTAGGTAGGTATAGTTATAGATATAATTAGGTTATTTATAATATAGTAGGTTATACCTAAATTAAGGATAAATAAATCCTATAGTAGATATTTATTATAGTTATTTATTATAGTTTAAAAGGATATAGTAGTAAAGGTCCCTTTAATACTTATAACTCTTTAGCTATATAGTTATTCTTAATCTCTAGGCATTAGAGTTAGTAATCGCCTAAAGCGAGCTTTAGATTATCCTCTAATTAATCCTTAAAATATAGTATTATTTTTACGTTTATAGTTAATAAGCTCTTATAAAGTCTTATTTAGATTCTAACGTAGAGGGCTATATCTAGATTAATATAATAGTATTCTCTTAGGTTATAGAATTTACTATAAGTAGAGTATTTTTCCTCTACTATAGTTTACCTAGTTAATTATATATTATTACTATTTTAGCTAGGTTAATTTTTATACTAGGGTCTACCCTAGTTTAGGTTTAACTAAAGTCTACTATAGTTTAGTAGTAGATTATATTCTATAGGAGAGGCGTCCCTAGTCCTATCCTAGGTAGTTTTACTACTAGTAGGAAGATCTAATAAGGTATTATTAACTATAAAAGTAGCCCTATTTTTCCCTAATTTAAGAGGATAATTTACTATTAAGTATTCTTAGAATTATTTTATTATCTCCTTATAGGTTATATAATCTTTAAATTAACTATAATCTTAAAAGGTTATAGACTATATAAGAGTAATCTTATTAATTACTAAGAGAAAGTCTTTTATAACTACGTCGATCTATAATACCTCTACTACTTTATAAGCTTCTACGTTAGTAGTAGCTTAGTTATACTTAGCTAGCTAGGTTTCCTAATTTAATATACTCCTTATTAGTTTAAGTAAGTAGATATAGCGCTTATAAGCTTACTCTCTCTCTAACTACTTATTAATACTAATAGTTTATTTAAGGTTAGTAAGCTACTATTATAGTAACTAATCTAGTAAGTAGTAGGTGCGTAGTAGATATAGTATAACTAATAATTAGATAAATACTATAATCTACTATAAGCTCGCCTACTCCTTCTTAAATTTATATTAGTTACTTTAGTATTATTTAGAGAGAGTCTTATAGTATTTAAGATCTTCCTTAAATACTTTAAGTCCTATAGTTAATAATTTAGATTAATATACTAGTTCCTAGATATTTATAGCTAGCGCGTAGTTAGCGATTACTAGGGCTCTAACTACTAGTAGCCTTTAAATTAATTCTATTATTATAGCTAGGTTGATTTTATCCTAGACGTTATAGACTATGTATCTAGATTATAGCTATATTAACTAGGCTATATAGTTAGTATTATTCCTTAGCGTTACTATAGGATCGCGTTGCGCTTAATAGGTTATTGTAATTTTTAATTAGCTTAACTTAGTTAAGATAGTAAATTTTAAAGTTTAGTAGGGCGTACTAGGGTCTAATTATAGAGCGCGCTAGTTAGAACTAGCTAATTAATAGAAGTTAGGTCTACCTAATTTCTATAGGTTCGTGTACTAATTAGCTTAACTCGTTTTAGTTATTAGTTTAGCTTGATTTAGTTGAGGTAGTAAGACTCTTAATTATTGGATTTAAGATAGGTTTTAATAGGTATATAGTATAGGAATAAGGTATATAATAAAAGACTATAATAAATAATATAGTAAATAATTAATTAATTGTCTATAAACGCTCTTAATTATTATCTATTAATATTCTTATTATTCTATCTACTATACTTTCTACTAGTTTATATATCTATATCTACGGAGCTTATTAAGGTCTTTTAGTTTAGAGGGTAGAGATCCACTTATCTCTATTATATAGTTAAGCTAGCTTAACGTAGTTATTTAATAGTACTAGTTCTATATAGCTTATCTATAACACTATAAGCTATTAGATATTAGCTTTACTAGTTATATTAGCTATATTGGCTATACCGGCTATACTAGCTATACTAGCTATAATCTCGGATATAGTCTCGGATAGTCTTATAATAACGCTTTTATCTAGTAGTAGATGACTGAGTTTAACCTTAGATTACCTATAAATCTAATACTAATACTCTACTAGTAGTACTAAAGAGTAAGAATAGAGGACTACTTAAATATATTCTAAGCGCGTTTCTAACTCAATTAGCTACTTATAAGAGAGAGGCTATATTTTATTAGGTATTAGAGCTAGGATTAGTATATATTAAATATAGAGAAGTACTTTACTACTTCTATAAGTAATATAGTTAATATTAATTACTTAAAATAGTTATTTAAGTTTAGATTAAGTAGAGAGGATTAACTAGGATAGTTATATATTATTATTAAGCCTATAATATTAAGGGCTATAAAATATAGTAAGTTAAGATAAAATATAATATTAATACGTTAATAATATATTTTAGATATTAATTACCTATAAGGTATTAGGACTCTTATTAAGAAGTCTTATAAGGTTTATTACTATATAATAGTACCTATAGATTTTATTAAAGTACTATACTTTATACTAATTACGTTTAGAATATATATATATATACCTCTACCTCTAAATATTATTAGGGGAGAGGTAACTATAGAGATTAAGGTAATACTTCGACCTATACTTATACTAGGTTTAATAAGATATAAGTAAGAAGTAAAATAAGTTTATAACGCGTTTCTAACGTAATATAGCGTAATTTCTTAATTATATATAATTAAAAGTATATCTTACTTAGTATAACCTTTAATCTATTAAAGATCTTTATATTATATTTATAAATAAAGATCGTATATTATTAATATTAAAATAAGAGAAGCTACTTTACTTCCTATATTAAAGTAGTATAGAAGGCGTTATATTTAAGTAGAGAATAAAGTACTAGGTTCTAGAAACTATAAGAATATAATTATAATATATTCTAAATATATTTTAATAATAATATTAGGTATATATTTAGTAGATTATCTCTAGCGTATCTAGTAATATTATAGTATATTTTTATAATAAGTAGGTATAAGTACTACTAGATTAGAAGATATTTTAGATAGATATATTATATAAGAGGTTAAATAGGAAATAGGTAGAGATCTTAATTACAATATTTTATATAGGGTATAATAAGTATAAGGTGAAAATATATAATATATTTTAAACGCGATTTTAACCTATTTTAGTACTTACCCTAGGTAGAATTATTACTAATAATAACTCCCTAGAAATATATTAGCTAAGCTTTACTACTTACTTTAAGCTTACTAGCGAATATATAAAGAAGCTAGTATAATAGTAGTATATCTATTAATATAGATTTTATAGTACTATACTTAATATATATAGTAAGTAGATAAAGAGTAAGAAGAAAGTATATCGCGTTTAGATCGCGTTTATAATATATTTAATAGGACTAAGCTAATATCTCTATATAATAGACCTATAATAGAGAGAATAGAGATAGTAACTATAATCTTATATTCGATTCTACTATATTTACTTCTTAAGAAGTATTAATATTATAATTTAGCGTACTCCTTATTATATAGATTCTACCTAGGGTCGTATAAAAGCTCTCCTTAATATTAAATTAAGAGAGGAGTATTTTAATCTTTATAACTTACTAATAGGTAAGATTAATTAATTAAATATAATTAGAATAGATTTTAATTATATTTTTATCTATACGTAAATAAGCTATATTACGTACAACGCGTAAACGTTTAGGAGAGAACGTATAGGGCTAATAGGCCTATAGTTACTCCCCCTATATATAGCCCTTCTCTCTTATTATATATAGAATAACGCTTGAATACTAATTATCCTTTCCTATTATTATATCTATTTCGTACTACTATCCCCTCCCTACTTACTATACGCAATACTATAGAGGAAGCCTCTCTTACCTACTTACTACACGCGAATACTATAGAGGAAGTACTACTTACTATAGTAAATACTATAGAGGAAGCGAACCTATACTAATTAGTAGTAATTAACTTTATTTATAAATTAGTAAGGTTAAGAATAGAACCCTCTAAATATAGTAGGTTAGTAAACTATTTCGTATACTTACTCGAGTATACATATTAATAACTTTACTATATAATTATACTAATAGTAATACCCGCATAGAAGAGAAGCGTATAAAGCTTCTCCTTAACTAATAAGCTATAGTACTAAGATAAGACGAACTAATACTATTAGTAGCTAACCTAGTATTACTATTATATATAGAAGAAGAGGTAGACGACCTTAAAACCCTATTTAATAATAAGATCGCATAAATTATAGGCGTACTAGCCTTAATTCTAGTAAAATATTATATAAATATAGATAACTAGGACTATAAACTAGACCTTAGTATAGTAGTATATACTAACCTTAATAGATATATCGTATAAGTAATTATAGAACTTATATTAGTAGGATATAATAATAAAGACTTCTATTTATTATATATAGAGATATTTTAGGATTAGATAGCTAATAACTTTATAAAGGTTAATACTATACTCTAAGGACGCCTCCTTACCCTCCTTAAGGACTATAACGTCCTATATAAAGGCTGAAAAAGTTAAATACAAGGAGTTAAGCTATACGAGCTAGTATAGGGATGAGAGGATAAACTACTATAGTTCCTCCCTAGCCTCTACTAAATACTTCTAACCCGTATAAAAGAAATAATACTAATAGTTCTTATATTAAGAGAAAATAAGGACCTATATAAAGGACCCTAGGTATAAGTAGATAAACTACTATCTCTATATAAAGAACTAAATTAGATAGAGATAGTAGTACCTACTCTATAACTAATAATACCCTAGGGTAGGTAATATATAGACTATTATTAGACTAGCTAAAAGTGCTACTACTAATACTAAGGGTACTATATAATACGAAATTTAGGGGTAAGATATTAAATCTAGACCCTAGTAGCGCACGTATAGGAGGATGTATAATAGATAAGTTATATATAATACTAATACCTCTATACGCTATAACCTACGCGATAAAACCTACTAGTATTCTATATAACGCTAGCGCTAGGATAGACTCTAGACCTTCTCCTAGATTACTATTAGTATACTCTACCTAATAATATATAGTAACTATATAGATTAGTACTACTACTAACTTAGTAAGAACTATACGTTTATCCTATAGAATACTCTATAGGATAACTACCCCTAAGAAGATTATATAATTCTAGAAGGTATAGAGAAGGAGAATAACTACTTAGGTTAACTATATAATATCCTTACTAATAAAGTAAGGATCTTTATAGACCTATATAGTTGTTAGAGATTTAGGAGGTATAATACCTAAGTATCTTCCCTAATATCTTAGAAGATCGTACGAGTACGTACTATCTATATAATATTAGACTAGGACTTATATAGTAAGAGCTATATAAAGCTTAACGTATATTTTAATACTAATATTAACTATAACTAATATTAGATAGACTAGATAATACTCTCCTTTATATAATATAAAAGAGAGAACTAGATAAATCTCTATATAAGGTGCTTAAGCTTATAATTAATAAGCTTACTCTTATATAAAGAGTACTTAGGCGCGATTTCTAAGGTAAGTACTACTCTATATAATAGTTATACGAGCCTATTATAGATAACCTAAACTTAAACTAGCCTATTTATACTAAAACTAATATAAAGTACTATTTAGTAACCTTTATATAGCTCTTTAAGTTATAATTAATTAATAAATATTTTAATTTATATATAATCCTACTAAAGCGTACTATATAGACTAGAAATATACCCTAATACTACGTATAGATAATAGAAGAAGTAGTAGAAGGTTTTAGCTATAGTAATAGGATAGACGCTACTCGAACGCACGATATAATAAAGGGCGAAGGCTACTACTAGTAAGAGACTATATAACTAAGAAATACTTTATATATTATAAGGTAGGATATTAGTTATTAAACTATCCCTATAGACTAAGTATAGGGTAAAACGCTAGTATATTAGCTTATATAAGGGATCTATAATAAGATACTAAGCCTAGAGGAAATTATAGTATATATTACTAGATTTAAAGGCCCTAAAGAATCTATATATAATAATAGCTATAAAGAAGATACTAAGGAGACTATAATAAAGACTAGGATAGTAAGATTAAAGGTAGTAAAGAAGCTGTATAATTCCTTAATACTACTATATCTCTACTATACACTAGTAAGGATATCTATAGTATAGAGGAAAGCTACTACGTATAGTAATTTATACTTAAGGATAGGTACTATATATTATACTAAGGTAAACTATAGGATACTAGTATATTATTAATCTTAATAGTTAGTAAGATATAACTCGAAGCGTACGTATAAGAGAACCTGTAAATAAAAGTTAACTAGACCCTAGGTAAATAAAGTATTAGCTTTAGAGGTTAAGGTATAAAAGGCTCTCTTAGTACTATATAGATATAAAACTCGCTTAGTATAGTAATGTACTATATCCTTAATACTCTAATACTATTCCTCCTTAGCCTTACTAATACTAATAGACTTAGGGCGTACTTTAATAATATACTTAATATTATTATATAGAAAGATAATATAACTATCCCTATTATACGTAAATAGAGATATCTATTCTTTAACCTAAGTCTATATAAACTAATAATATTCTTTATAGAATTAGAACTATACTAACTTTATTGATAATTTAGTTACCCCTATATAGAGTACCTCTATAAGATACTTATAGAAGTAGGGTATAAGGTGAATTAATCTATACTATTAGAAATCTAGAAGTTCTACTACTTCTACTAATAGTACGCATAAGGCCCCTAATGATTTAAGTTTATAATTAAGGATAATCTCTATTTTAACTATAAGATAGTTATTAATATTATATAGATTAAAGGAAGGAATATCTTATATATTATTAATACTAATACTTTATTCTAAGTAGCTATATTTCTAAAGTTAATATCTATATAAGATACCTAGGAGGTATTATATAAGTACTAGATTAATATATATTAAGGCCCCCTAGACTATATTATATATAACCTAGGGATAAATTTTATAGTAGAAGATTTTAAGCTCGCGCGAGAATTATAGGCGTATAATACTACTAAATACTAGTTAAAGTATACTAGGTAGTTAGGAAGATTAAACGTATATACTAGCCCCTACGCTATATATTTAATATATTTAAGGTAGAGCTACACAATAGTATAGATAATAAATTAATCCTCTAAATAGTAGTTAAGGCGTTAAATAATATAGCTAGACTAAATAGTCTTATACTAATACTACTAGTCTTTAGGGTATACCTAAATTACTATAGATTTATACCTATTACTAGACGTAATAGCTTAAGCTAAAGCCGTACGAAGAGCTACGAAGATCCTATATAGTAAAAGAGTAAAGAAAAGGTAAATTATATAATAAATACTTAGAATAGTCTAGATTTATATAGTATTCTTATACTCCTACTAAACTTAAAGATCTTAGTATAGAGAGAGAAAGGTATTAGATAGGACTATATAAACTTAAAGCTATTAAAGAGTATAATATAGTAATTAAGATAGAAAATAGACCTATAACTTTTAGATATATATAAGTAAAGCTATACTTCTATATAGAGGATATATATAAAAGATAGGACTAAGGATAAGTAATAGATCCTAATAAGCTAGAGTAAGTAGTTATTAAGACTCCTATTATATAAAGATAGGGATAACTAAGAAAAGAAGTTGCCTATAAAGATACTTAAATCGATAAAAAGACTAGACTAAGAAGAGTACTATACTAATTAAAGCTCTAGTTATATAAAGTAAGGCTAACTAAGAAAGATTCTATAACCTTAAAATAATAATAATAAAGAGGATAACCTAAGTATTATATAAGAAATAGAAGTAATATAAAGATAAAACCTAAAAAGATAAGCTATATAATATATTATATAGTTATTCTTAACTTAGAAGGAGAAGGATAACTACGTACTAGCTATCTAGCTCTATAGTAAAGGTATTATTATAATACCTAGCGTACTATTTAAGGTATTAGACTATATAGAGATAGAGATACTACTCTAGAAGGGAATATTTAAAATCCTAAAGTTTAACCTATATAAATATAGTAGACGAATCTTTAACCTTAGACTTATATAAGAAGTTAAAGGAAGATAATATAACTATATAAGAAATCTAGGCTCGTACTAGTAGGATACTTAGATATAGGTAAAGAGGAGATCCTTATATAATCTCCTACGATCTAAAGAATAAGCTAACGATTACTACTTATAGTTAGAATATTACTAATTACTACGTATAATATATACTATAAGCTCTAAGATATTATATAAGTATACGTATAGATAATAGATAAGCTCGTACGTACGCTATATACTAGACTACTAAAGGAGCTTAAGTCCTTCTTCCCCCTAGATATAATTCTATAGGTTGTATAACTATTATATAGTGCTATAGAATTAGGCTTATACTAGTTTAAGATATACTATAACTACTATAAGGATAAGCTTAGGATAAAGATATCCTTATACAATCTATATTTACTAATTATATATAAAGGATTAAAAACTTTTAGAATAACTAGTTTATAAACTAATAATATAGTTAGTATTATTATAGTAGACTTTATATAGCGAGAGTAGGAGGAACTTAATAAAGCTAATTTTCGTATAAAACTAAAGAGTATATTATCTCCTAGATAACTACTTAAGTTTAATAGTAGAAGGATTGAACTAGATAGTAAGATAATCTAACTTATATAGAAAGGATAGATAAAATACCTCTATATAATTGACTTAGATAGTAAAGATACTATATAAAGATATATTAAGTAATAAGTAAGAGGAGCGTATATCGCCTTAGTCTATTAACTAGAAGTAGCTTTTAATCTCTTAATTACTATATAAATAATAGAGCTAAATACTTAGGATATTAAGAATCTTAACGTATAAGTCTAATAGTAGATAGATAATCTAGATAGAGGCCTAAACTTTATACCTCTCTAACTTAAATAGATAAAGCTTTTTATCTTTATAGATAGATTATTTACTAATAATAAGGATCTTAGCTCTTAGCTTAGATTTATAATTATTCTCGCTACTAAAGAACGTATAGGTAATAGATATAACTTCTAGATCTATAGTAATATTATATACTAGAACTTAATTAAGTATAAGAGGGTAACCTAAAGCGTCCTTACTAGTAAGCTATATAGTATAGTTAGTAGCTTTAATAATGCGATTATATTAAGTATAATACTCTACTAAATTATATAGATAATAAACTTACTAAGGATACTAGTCGTAGTCTACTTAGACTTAAAATTACTATACAACTACCTTATTAAGCTTAGTATAATAAATAAGAAGTAGCTAATAATTAATATTATATCTCTAAGAGAATTATATAAGAATTAAGAGATCTTAGAAGTATAATAGATTAATAGACGAGATAATCTAGCTAATATATATATGAAGAAGACCCCGAATTTAGTACTATAGAAATTAATTATAAGTAATATACTAAATATTAAAGTTAAGGCCCTTATATAGAGGCTAACTTAACTTACTTATTTTAATTTACAAGAATAACGTATAAGAAGAGGTAGCTAAGACTATACGCGTTAATAGTAAATATATAGCTAACTTACTAGAAAAGAAAGGATAATATAATAGATAAATAGTAAGAGCGAAGTAATTGAATAGTAATATTACGTATAAGATTATAGGTAACTTATATAAAAAGAGAAAAGTTACTAGTATCTATACGTAAATAAGCTATATTACGTATAACGCGTAAACGTTTAGGAGAGAATATATAGGGCTAATAGGCCTATACGTTACTCCCCCTATATATAGCCCTTCTCTCTTATTATATATAGAATAACGCTTAAATACTAATTATCCTTTCCTATTATTATATCTATTTCGTACTACTATCCCCTCCCTACTTACTATACGCGAATACTATAGAGGAAGCCTCTCTTACCTACTTACCGCACGCGAATACTATAGAGGAAGTACTACTTACTATAGTGAATACTATAGAGGAAGCGAACCTATAATTTTAGTATATAAGGAGGCTCCTATAATTTAGAACTAGGCTAGGAATAAGAAGAATAAGGTATTTACTACTAGGTTAGTTTAATATTATAGTAAAATAAGTAAAGAAGTCTAGGATATATTAGAATTATATACTATAAGCTTATAGGAATATAAGAATTATAAGAGATAATTGTATTATATTATTAGGTATCTAAGGTATAAGATATACTATAATAATCGAGTTTAGGTCCTAAGAGGGGCACCCTTATTAGGGATAACTCTTAGTAAGGAATATACTAGAGGAATATCCTAAGATCCTAGAGATACCTAGGCTCCTATAGGTTACCTAGGTTTATATACCCCCTTTAGTTTAAAGGTAGCTAAGAACTAATAATTAAGGTATAGAGATAATTAGACTACCCTTAGACGTATATATAATTAAGAGCTAGTTACTAGGTTTTAACTAGAGTATATTAAGCCTTATTAAAAACCTAGTAGGAAAAGAGTACTACTAGTAATTAGTATTTTTAAGTGTTAAAGGTTCGAGGGAGAAGAGTAGTAGTCTATAATTAATTAGTAAGTATACTAGTATATAGAGATATACTTATTAATTAAGGTTAGTATTACTAGGAATTAGGATCTAGACTTAGGTAGTTATACTAGGAAGAGTAGAGTATCTAGACTTGCGAGTTTATACTAGGAAGAGTAGTATCTAGTCTTACTTATTTATACTAGGAAGAGTAGTATCTAGACTTACTTACTTATACTAGGAAGAGTAGTATCTAGACTTACTTACTAGGAATAGCGTCTAGGCTTTTACTAATAGACTTCGCCTTAGAATTCAGTATATATAATACTAGGTTATAGTATACTAGGGAGTAACTCCTAGGACTCCTAGCCGCTACTACTAATAGTCTATTAAGGATAGGGCGTTATTAGTCTAATAGGATGTCTCCTAGAGTAGAACTAATAATTTAGTTAGAAGGACTTTACGATTACTATGTAGTAGACTTAATTATATATACTATATAGGACTTATAGATTAATTGCGCTACTACTAAGTATATTAGATTTTAAGTTATACTACTACCTTAAGAGAGGCGTATTAGGTAGTTATAAGTGTTTATAAGAGAGTAGTTACCTTTATTAGCTATGCGCGTACTACGCGTTTACTAAGCGTTTATATAGCTTAACTACTTAATTATTAACTAAGACTAGGGTATATAAATTAAGTAATTGTTTTAATTTATATATTAGCTAGATAGACTTAATTACTAAGTAGTTAGTAATTAAGTCTATTCGACTAATATATTTTTCTAGGTTATAGGTTTAATTCTTAGTTAGGGAATTATTTTTATACTATTAGGGACTAGTAGGTTGGAGCTAGTAGTAGTAGGGACTCGGGAGTAGTTAAGAAGAGACTTCTAATTAACGAACTTCTATTTAGGGAGAAGCTTAGTAAGACTATCTACTAGTTAAGACTTTATATTAATATACGCGACTTTAAGAGTATTAGATTAAACTACTTTACGTAGCTAGTAATAATAAATATTAACGTAGCGAAGAGTAGTCTTTAGTTTTAGGGCTTTAGCTATAAGGAGGTAAATTATCTACTAGTTATTATAGAAGAGGATCTAGTTATTATCTAGGTAAAGGCCGAGATTATAAAATACTCTCTACTACTAGATATACTTAGTACCTATAGATAAAGTAGTAATTAATTTAGCTTTAGTAGTTGATTTAGTAACATAGCGTTAGAGAGTTACTTTCTAGTTAATTAGGCCGCTAAAAAGGTAGAAGATATAGGCATATAAGGATTTATAGGTAGCCTTATAATTAGCGTAGGAAGTATTAGTTACTCTAAAGAAGTCTAGTTTATCTTAATTAATAATTTAAATTATATAGTTGGTCTTAGAGGCTAAGTAGTATAGTACGAGGTCTTTTTTATAAAATAAGTATACTAGGCATTAGTATATAGCTACTAGATATATAGTAGAAGGATTTATAAGGAATTCTATAAGTTTTAAATAACCTTAGTAATATAAGGCTTAGTAGCTCCTATAGTATAGCTGATTAATCTAACTATTTAAGCGTACTAGTATATATTAGTATTATTCTTAACTTTAGTAGAGGGAAGTAGTTCTTCTAATAGTAGAGGAGTAATAGGAGCTTTTATCTATAGCTTAGGTAAAGGATATCTATAATAGATAGTTTTAATATAGTCCTTCTAGGATAGCTAAATATTACTATTATCCCTATCTCTATATATAGTAATACTGTAAAAGGTCTATAGATTATAGTCTTAAAGATTAGTAATCTTATAGTATTTATAGAGCTTGCGCTTAAATTCGTCTAGAGCGGTAGAGTAGTTAGGTTTTACTATAGTAATAATATTATCTATATAGAAGAAGACGATTAGACGATTGTTTTTCTAGAGATAATTATAGTTAAGGACTAGAGTAAGGCTAAAGGACTGAAGAGTTTATATAAGATTCTTGTACTAAAGAATAGGAGAGGTCTTAAGACTATATAGAGCTTACTATAGTTCCTAGATATAAAGTCTATTATTAAAGCCTTCTAGTTAATAAGTAAAGACTAGTTAAGAAAGGGATATATTTGTAAACGCGTTAATAGTATTATATTATCTAATCTCTAGGTTGAAGTAGGTAGTAACTACTATAAGGGCGCGAAAGATTTAAATAGTAAGGGTAGCCGTATAAGTATCTTTAATAGTTATTTAAAGATACCTCTAATATAGACGCGTACCTTATACTTAAGGAGATAACTATCTAAGTTAAACTTATACTTAAATACTATATAAGAGGAAGGATCTCTAGAGTAGAGGTATTAAGTTCCTAGATATAATTTAATATAGGTTAACTTATATTGATTATATTAAGCTCCTTAGAGTAGGCATTAATAAATCCTTATTTAAAGATATCTAGGAGTTTTTAGATATCTAACTAGAATCTTAGCTTAGTTAGAAGCTAAGATTAATAGAATCTAATCTTAGGAGCTAGAGAGGAGGTAGTAATAAAAGAAGCCTAATAAGTAGAGACTACGTTAGCTAAGTAAGTCGCTTTAATCTATTAGTAATAATATTAAGGATTAGATATACTAATTAGTTTAGTATTTACACTTATATTTAGGTAGACCTTTAGATATTTAAGAGTTAATAGAGACTAGAGAGGGATAAGAGTTTACTAGACTACTAGATAGGTCCTAAGTAGTTACTAGTATTTAATAGAGTTGGCTAGACTACTAGATAGGTCCTAAGTAGTTACTAGTATTATAATAGAAAGTAAGGCTAGAGTATTTAACTCCTATTCTTCCTTAGATAAGGCTAATAAGAGAGTTTTATTATTAGTAACGTCCTAGTACTTAATTAATTATTATTTCTACGAGCTAATTACTAGATACAGTAGATCTTTATTAGATCTAAAGAATTAAGATTTATTAAAGGTAATCTCTAGTACGTATAATTTTACCTTAATAACTATAAGATAAGGCTTTAGGTAGCTATATATAGTATATATTACAGGAGTCTTATCCTATAAGATAACTAATAAGAGCGCGAGGGCTAAGTTTATCTATCCGCCTAATTTTCTTATAGAGTATATATGCGTAGTACCTATATATACGTAGATAGGCTAGAGAAGGTTACTTACTATAGGTAGCTTGAAATAGCGTCCTCTAGTCGAGTAATTTAGTTAGAGTATAGTTAAGTAGGTAGCTAGAGTATTAATATACTTCTATAATAAGATGGATTAGGAGATTAGTACTAGTAATTATTAATTAGCTTTACTTAATAAGCGTTCTACTAGAGCGTTTAATATAACTAGCTTACTTAGGTGTATTAGGAGCTCGTAGTTAGAGTTGAATTCCCTTAGATATAGTATATAACGCTAGAGACAAGTTATTAAGTATAGAGTCGTCTTAAAAGCTATAACCGCGTTCTCTATCTAGAAGAAGGAATATTAGAGAGATATTGAATTCGCGTTTAATAGCTTAATCTAACCTAATAAAGGCTTTAAGAAGGGTTTCCTTAAATTAGTTAGGTATTATATAGATAAAGTTGAACTTAGTAACTAAGTTATATATATAAAAGATATAGCGATCGCTACTTAGAGTAATTAAGTCTAGCTTAATTAGATTAATAGCTAATAATTTAAATAGTTTTAAGGTACTACGTTCTCTATCTAATCGTTAAGAGATAATCTTTATTACTTTATTAACTTAGTATAAGGAATATTTAATAGTTAATAGTAGATTAGTTATAAGGCTATTAATACTAATTATATTACTTAAAAGATATTAAATTAGTTCTTAGCCTAGATAGCCTATAAGAATGTATACTTAAAGGCTACTATATTAACGAGCTTTAAGAGGCTTATATAAGGTTTTATAACGTTTAGATATATAAGTAGCGAAGGGTTAAGATAGATTAGGTAACTTAAAATTAACTTAAGTTGAAATAATCTAGTAACTACTACTTTAGCTAATATTAGTAAGAGTAGCTTGCGTAGAGTCCTTATAAAGTTAATAGAGGATATTACGTCTAGAATTAAAGTAGATATTAGCTAAAGAGAGCCTAGAAAGTAAGATAAGGCTAGTAAAGAAGCTTAGAATAAAGGTAACATTTTTAAGAGTTATTCCCCTCCTTCTATTAGGTATATTAAGCTTAATCTTATATTTACCCTACGCTTAGATACGTATCTTTACTCCTCCTATAAGTATAACGTCTAAGTTAGTAGTAGGTTTTTACTATATAAACCTAGTAGTATTATTAGTAATATAAAGATCTAATCCCGGATCTAAGATCTATTAGTAGAGAAGCTAGCTTTATTATATTTAAGTACTAAACGCGGAATAGTAAATAGTATATAACTAGTATAGCTAATTAGTATCTAATAGCTAATCTCCTAGGTCTATCTCTATATTACTTAATTAGCTTATATAAGAGTCTTAGCTTAGCTTTTTCTTTATTTAAGTTCTAATACTAGCTAAGATTTTAGTATATTAAGGTAAGTCCTCCTATATAGTAACTTTATTTACCTTTTTCTTATCTAGTTTAAAATTCTTATTTCTAAGAATAGGGTAGATATAGGGGTATAATCTCTAGAAACTATTATATAAGTCTCTATCCCTATAAGGATATAGATTCTTCTATATCTTTAAGAATAATCTCTTTCGATTATTTAGATTAGTATTAGTATTAGCGTTATATAGAGACTAATCTCTATTTAGAGTAGTTATAAAAGCTAAGTTATTAACTTTAGTAGGTTTTTAGTACAAGAAGCTAGCTTAGAGGAAGTTAGAGATAAGTCCTTTAATAGTAACTTCGTTTAGAATTACTAGTACTTCTACTTAGGTTAGATTAAGGACGTTACTAATTATAGTAGAGCTGGCTATACTAGGATAAGTACTAAGTTACGCCTTAGTATATCTTTATTTAGCTTTCTTAATACTAATAGCTAGGATAGACGCGTAGCTACTATTAATCTAATTAAACGCAATTAATAGGTCTTTTTAAGGAAGAAAATCCTAAATATTAGGAATTTAGTATAGCGTAGCTTTATTAAAGGCTAGTAGGAAGTTATTATACTAGTCCTTAATACTAGAGCATTTAGGTACGTATTTCCTTATTCTAAGATAGGCTATACGTACTTCTACCTTCTTCTTAATTAGTAACTAGTTATATAGCTTATATAAGACTTTAACTTATATAGCTATAGTTAAGTAAGGTTTTAAGATAGGAAGAAGCCTAATATCTATTATTTTAGTAATATAAGCTTTAAGTTTACTTATCTTTTCTTAAATAGTACGAAACTCTTTATACTTTTCTTTCTATACTATAATTAGTCTAGTATTATTATTAGTTAGTTTATTAGGAGGCTTAATAAGCTCCTTTAGGTTAGTAGATTCTAGATTAATATAGTTCTAGACACCCTAGGTACGTGTATAATGCTTAAGGACGTTAAACTAGTTATTAAAGTTATCCTTACTAGATAGAATAGGTTTTTTAGTAATAACCTTTAAGTAGGAAGGTATTATAGGTAGGTAGGTATAATATTATTTTATAAATAAGTGTAGATTAGGCTAGGCTTATAACTATAAGCTTATAGGAACGTGAGAATTATAAGAGATAATTATATTATATTATTAGGTATCTAAGGTGTAAGATATACTATAATAATTAAGTCTAGGTCCTAAGAGGGGCACCCTTATTAGAGATAACCCTTAGTAAGGGATATACTAGAGGAATATCCCGAGATCCCGGAGATACCTAGGCTCCTATAGGTTATCTAGGTTTATATATACTAATACTACTAAATAGGCTAGGTAAAAGGGATATTAAATAGGTATCCGTATATCCCTAATTAAGGCTATATAAAAGTAAGGTAAATTATAAAAATAGGTTTATAATATATTACTAATACGTTTTAGTATAACTTAAATAGATCTCTAGGATATAAAGGAGTTTAACGCCTATAATAAGTATAGTATTTACTATACCTATTACGCTACTTTAAGTCTAAGTACTTAATACTCTCTTAATAGAGGATATAAGAGAAGTATAGACTATTATTACTATAGAAATATATATATACTAAAATAACTTTAGAACGTAAATAGAATAACTTTAAGGATACCTATATTATCTTAGATAATAAAGATAATCCTATAAGCTCTATAGAGCTACTATAGTATAATAAGTAGATAGCTTTAAAGTTATAAAATATTTAGTTATAAACTTAACTATAATTATCGCTATTAAGCTTACTAGCGCGGTTACTATTAAGAGTAACTATTATACTAAAGTAAGTATTATAATATATTTAAAACGCGTTCCTAATACGTTCTAGCCTAATAAGTACGCGAACTCTCTAAAGATAAGCTATTCTCTTAAGCTAGTTACTCTTAAGCTAATTACTCTTATTTAAATAAGAATAGTTAGAGATATAGAAGTTAAAACTTAAGTTAGAAAGAGAGAAGTTTAACTTAGAAAAGGAGAAGCTTATATTTAAATAAGAGAAAATTAGATTATAATATAAAAAGGCTTAGAATATAATCTAAATATATTCTAGTATAGAAAAAGATTCTTTACTTAAAAACTCTATTTTTCTATACCCTACTTCTCTCTATCTTTCTCTCCTATCTTTACCTATAATATAGGGAATAAGACCCTACTTCTTATAGTATATAACTTAATTATATTTTAAACGTATTCTAATCCTATTTTAGCTAGTATATTAGAAATATACTAAAGTAGCTTCTCTACTAGTAGGTATATATAAATTCGCTAAGAATATTAATAGCTTATATACTATATACCCTAGCGAGTTATTCTATAGAGTAAAGTAGATCTTATATAATAAGTAGCTATATAGAGTATATACTTAAATATAATCTATATATATTTAATACGTTCTAATATTCTACTAGAAGAAATTTAGTAATTAGGGTACTTTAATCTACTATATCTAGTAAGCCTATCTATTATATAAGGTTAAGTCTATTAAGACTAGGCGGCGTTTAACCTCTAATAAGGCTAATACTCTTTACTTCTACTATATAGTAGTTATACCTAGAGATCTATAGTTAAGGGAGTTTTAGAATACGTCCTAATTACGTTCCTTAATAATTCCTCCTATAGGTACTCCTTAATAAACTATTAAGTATAACTAAATAACTAGAAATCCTAAGGATAAACTTAGAGGCTAATTAGAAGGAGTAGAATATTATAAATATATCTAGAACGCGTTCCCCTATATAAGATCTAGCTTCTCCCCCCTGCGTACTTTAAAATAATAGAAGTAGTTATATATACAGCCTTATATAGAAGAAGAGATTACTACGTTACTACTAGATAAGGCTCTTCCTAAGAATCTTATTCCTATACTAATATACTAAATAAATAACTTAAAGTAAGGTAAGTTAAAGGAGAGGTAAGTATCTATTAAAATATCTTTATATTATATTTATAATACGTTTTAGGTTAATATAAATAAATGCTACTAACTTCTTATAAAAAATAATCTCCTACCTATATATAAGGTTTATAAGGAGAATAGTAATATAGAGTATATTTTTATTAGGTCCTATATAAGTAGATAATACTTTAATTTCATATATAGCAACTATACCTTAAGTTCGAAGAACTAAAACCTCTTATTATCTATTTACTATAGAATATATTTTAACCTATATTAAAACTTATTCTACTTATCTACTAGTAATTAACTTAGGGCTAAATCTCCTACTAATTAATATTCTTATAATATTAACTACTATCTACCCTATTACTATACCTATTAATATTAAAATTAAATTCATATCCTAGAATGTATTAGGAACGCGTTATAGGCATATTCTTATATACTTACTAGTAGTATTATTTCTATTAAATGCCTTATATATACTATAAGGCACGACCTAGCCTAAGCGCCTAGAGTAGTTACTTATACGATTAAGATTAAGCTATAATTATATTAGAATACGTCTAAAACATCTTCTAAACCTATTTTACCTTAGTACTAATCTTAAATAGTTGGATTTTAGGTAGATCTTTAGAGAATATCTAATATAGCCAGCGCTATTACTCTATCCTAGTAGCTCGCTTATCTATTACATGATTATACTCTTCTATAATTCCCTAGTACTAATCTAAAACATAATTAGAACGGGTTATAAACGCGTTTTAATACCCTTACCTATTAATAGCTTAAGGATACTATAGTAAATCCGCCCCTTAGTATTCTCGTATAGCGTAATATTACTATATCTATACTAGGTTTTAATATAGGTTCTTAGGGTACCTCTCGTACCTAATTTTCGCTATATCAATTAGAATATACTTAGAAAGTTGTATAAATATATTCTTACTCTATAAATACTATTACCTACTAGGGCCCTATAGAATAACTCTCTAACCTCTACTACTAGGTTACCGCTACTATCGAGCTTAAATAGCCCTAAGCCGTAAGGTACTAATATTAGGTTAATATAACGTTAGTAGTTATACTAGAATATAATTAGAATATCTTTATAATATATTTCATTAACCTACTTTTATACTAGAGTCTTATAAACTATTTTTAGTATTATATAGTATACGCGGGAACGTATTACGAACGTGATATTAACGTATTATAAAAATATTATATTAGGGCTAAGTTGAGTTGAGCTCGCTTAGAGCTACGCACGCGCTAATCCAGGTTAGCGTTAGCTATTATAACCTCGCTTAATCTATAGTTAGTTGACCTACTAATACCTTTACTTTCTATAGGTAAGCTCGGTACTAAGCTCGCAAGAGATTTTATATACTAGTATTAGATAGTGCGAGTAGAGCTTTTAGGGTTTAGACAAGTCCCTAGAGTATAGCGGACTCGCTCGCGAGTAGCGTTATCTTTACTATTAATAGATAGCCTAGATTAACTATCGCGTTAACCTACGCGCTTAGAGCTCTCAATCTCGCTATTTTAGATACCTAGCTCTCTCTTACTACCTAGTATTTATTAAGTGCGAGCTTGTAGTTAACTATCTCGTCTAGTTTATTAAGAGCTTATAAGGGTATAGGGCGTATAGGTTCGGCTGCGTAGATATTAGGAGCTATATCTACTTCTAGGTTAACGAGCTCCTAAATCCCTAGTTCGAGCGCGTTGTATTTAAGTTAAGTATACTATACTAGCTATTATAAGCGCTCCTTAAGCTAGGTAGTACCCTTATTAAGTAGAGTAATTTCGCTAGATACTATAGTAAGCGTGTGAACGTTTAGATTAGAGTATACTAAGCTACTAGCTCGAGCTATAGTATATAGGATAGAACTATTATGTATTCTTTAGCGCCGGGCTTATAACTGTTGCGAGTCGAGCAGCTTAGGAATGAGTAGGAGATAGATTATTAATTTAAAGCTATATAGAGAGAGCGCTATATATATATATAGGAAGCTCGAATAGCTCGCTTACGTATGCGTACTCGCGTACTCCTCTATTAAGCTATACTCCTCTATATTAAGTTAAGCTCGTAGATATTAGGTATACCCAATATCTCTATAACCGAGGTTAAGCCGAGCTCAATTGTAACATTATTACTATATTATTAATAGGATATATAGTATTTATAGAGGTAATCTTATATTTAATAAGCCTAAGTATAGATTTAAGGACTATAATAATATATATATAGTTAATATATTAGAGAAATCTACTTATTAGGTAATATCTTTATAAGTACTATTTATAAACCTATAATTAAGCTAACTTAAATTAGTAACTACTAAGAAGAAACTACTTATAAGTAATAATAACTTATTACTAATAATAAATAGAGATTTATATTATTAGTACTTATACCTTTTTCTATTTTAAATTTTTTAGTAGTCTATAAGATCCTCTACTACCTTATATAGCTAATCTATTACTCCTTTAATTAGTAGCTAATTACCTATAAACTTAATCTAGTTATCCTTTAAACTAATAATCTTATTACTACCTATAGCTAGGCTATCTATAAGGCTATTTATAAAGCCGTTTAGTCTACTAGTAATAAATAGGATAATAAAGTTAGTAACTTCAACTAATATTAGTATATTTAATAGTAAGTAATATATCTAGTCCTAGTATAATTACTTTAGTTAGGCGTTCTTAGCTATAATATATATAGTATATATAGTATATAGTAGTAAAGTATAATCTAGTAGTATAGTATTAGATAAGGTTATAGCTCTAACTAAAACTAGCGCATATAGATATAAGCTATACTACCTAGTATTAATACCTTTAGTACGTAAGCCTAGCTATCTTAGTACAATCTCTTTAGTTAGCTATCCTTAGCTAGCCCTAATATATATAGCGTATATATATATATAGTAGTATAGGCGTATAGAAATAAACGAAAGATATTATACTAAGATCTTTATTAGGCGATAAAAGACTAACTAAGTTAGAGGATAGTATAAGTAATATAAGTTATACTCTATTAACGAAAAGTCTAATAGAATAGATAAGGGAATCTATAGAGTATAATTAGAGATTTAGGTAAATATAAGTTATTTACTAGATATAGAAAGAAATATAAGGAAATAAAGTACTTGAATAGGTAAGGTAGTACTAGATAATAAGTAGCTTAAATATACTTCTATTTATCTAGGTAAACCTTATAAAGATATAGATCTAAGTACCTATATAACTATAGGGTAGAGAAGCTTATTACCCTTCTTAAATTAGCTAATCTTACGTATAATATTATATTACTAGTTATATATTATATATACCTAGGCGCTATAGTATAGAAGTAGACTTCTTGTATAAGCTAATCGCTACTATAGAAGGGGTAATCTATATATAAAGAGGAGGGATACTATAGCTCTTATAACTTATATTATTCTTCTATATAGCTAACCCTTCCTCTCTAATAAGCTTCTAACGATAACGCGAATAAGAGTAAATAAAGTCTCTATATACTCTCTAAAGCTTATAAAAGAAATTCTCTAGATAAATATTCTACTCTATATATTTCTAGAGGATATATTCTTCTAAATATATATCTATTAGAAGTATAGCCGCTCTAAACTTAAACTAATTATTAACGCTATAACCTATATATATAATTAAGGTATACTTAATACTTAAGGTCTAGCTAATTTTATACTATTTCTACCTAAAAGTTACTAAAATCGCCTAATTAAAGATTAAATAATCCTAAATATTAATTCCCTTAACTAGAAAACTATCTCCTATATTCTTATTATCGCTAATAAGGAGTAGTTTAAATAGATTTATACGAGGCTCCTTACGTATATTATAGTTAGGGTATTAATTAGCTCCTAGCCTCTAGTATAATAATTTAATAATAAATAACGTTAAGAGATTTTTAAGCTTATTACCTAATAGGTTAAAAGGGATTCCAACTATATTATTATTTATAAATTATTATTAAGTTTTAATCTATAGGATAATAAAGTTTACTATTAGCTCTAAGATAGTTTATTAGAGACTCTTTATTTATACCTTCTATATAGTTACTTAGAGAGAAACTTCTAATTAGCTATAGATAATTTTAATTTTAATAGTTTTAAAATAATACGTAAACTATCTCTAGACTTAGTAAAAGATAGTATTATAAACTATTAAACCTTTTACTAATTTACTATATTTAACTCTATACTAGAATTAGAGGTAGTTATCTACCTATATTATACTATAGAATACTAAGAATATAGTAAGGTATTAATAATATTTATAGGTATTCTTACGTAGGAGCCTTAGCTATTATTAAATATATAATATAAGATCTACTAGCTACTAGCTACGCGATATAGTCTTACTAACTATTAAGAAAGAAAGAAAGAAATAATATAAAATAACTAGCTTAGTAGCTATTTATTAAAGAAAGATTTCCTAGTATAAACCCTATATATATAATTATTAGATATTCTCTCTAACTAGTTTTATTATAGTAGTAGCTAATAAGAAACTATACTTTAATAGTTATTCTTAGATAAACTAATTTTAGACTATAATTATCTCTAAATTATACTCTCTACTTATAGTAGATTAAATAAAGACTAAAAAGAAAGAATAGTTTAATATAATAGGAGATAAAGTAAATATTCTTCGCTTAGGTAATAATTAATAAGTATAGTTCCTTAGTAGTAGTAAATTACTATTTTATATATTATAAAAAGTCTAGTATACTATTTTAAATTATAAGTCTCTCTTCTAGAAATAGATATAAAAGTATCCTAGACTAGAGTCCTTATACCTAATTTTAGTAGTTCCTTAGGCTATACTCTAGGTACTCCTATATAAAGCCTAAAAATAGGGCCTTTAACTAAATCCTTATATTTATTCTTTAGTATAAATAATACTATTTAATTAACTCTAGTAATTAAAATCTATATATCTACTTATTATTATTAAATTCTATTAGCTAGCCTAATAGATAATATAACTAGCTTATCTAAAGTATACCCCTTAAATAACCTCTACTAATTAATATAAACTAAGTATAAGCCTTAAGCTCTACTAGCTAACTATTAAGTAGTAGAAATTTAGAGTATTATAGTAGATATCTAGTAGGGTAGTCTCCTTCTCTATTATATTTTAACCCTAATTATCTAGGATAAACCTAGAGATTAAGTATAATAAGATTAAGGCTAAATACCCTAGGTAGTTAAACTACCTATAGCCTAAGAACTCTAAAGGCCCTAATAAGAAATTAGGTAGAGAGTAATTAAGGCTATACTTTTATAACTCTTAATAGAAGATAACTACTACTACTACCTTAATTTACTTTACTAGAGCTATAAAGTAATACTTCTACTAAAAACCCTAATCTAATAACTTTAAACCTATAGTAAACTCTAGGGTCTAGTAATTCTTCTACTATAGCCTAATAATAATTACTACTAGAGCCTTTAGTAGCTAGAGAGTCTCCTCCTACTATACCCTCTTTATTATCTTTAGGTATACCTCTATTAACTTTAATTCCCTAAGCTAAAATATAATCTTAACCTCTAAGCCTACTTAAGTAAACTCTAGTCTAACTATTTAATATATTAGATAGAGTTAGTCCTCTAGAGTAGGTCTCTATAAGATAGGAAGCTATATTAGAAGATAATTAGAATAAGTCTCTTTTATAACTTTCCTAAAGTAAAATAAAGAGTATTTTCTATATAGTAGAATAGACTAATAGGGGGTTTCCTAATTATACTTTATATAATTAGGCTATACTAAATAAAATTATTAGTAGTATAGATATAGATACTAGAAATAGCTATATATAATATAGCTATACTATATACTAGAACTATATTTAAGCTAGTAGTCTTAATAATAGATATCTAATTTATATTACCTAATCTATAAGTTTTAGAAGCTATAGGCTTAAGTTAAAGAAAAAGGATTATATAGAGGTTAATAGAAATAAAACTATATATATATTATATATAGATATACTAATATAGGATATTTAGCTAGTAGTCTTACCTTATAGCTATAGGATTTACTAAGAGTATATCTATAAAGGCGCTTTAGTAGTTAGTTACTCTAAATATAGAGGAGTAGTTCTAATATATAGAAGCTAGCGTAAAATTTCTATACCCTCTCTAATACTACTACTAACTAGAGAAGAAGTCTAAGCCTAGGATTAGGAGAGAGATAGACTACTTAGTAAGCTTTTTTATATTTATCTAGATAATTAGAGTTTTTATAGTCTAGAGAATTAGAGATTATAAGATATATAGTATATTACTAACTTTAATTTACCTTTATAGAGAGCTAATTTTCGCGTTAATTATACTAGAGTAGACTAAAATATAAATAGTATTAATACTTAAAGGTTTATAGACTATAGTCCTAACCTTAATATTTAGGATCCTTAACCTAGTAAGGTATTAGATACTAAGAATATAAGGGCCTTTTATAGAATAGTTAATATAGTACTACTAGTTACTTTCTAGAGTAAAAGCCCTAATAAAGAAAATATTATAAGAGATATACTAGCGAATATAAATAATAGGCGGGACTAATAGTCTAGTAATATATTTTATCCTAACTTTTAGTTACCCTATATAAGAATATACTAGAGAGTAAACCTACCTAGTAATAGGTTAAGACTCTAAAATACTATAAATAAATATATTTATAAATATTATAATTCTTTTATTAAAACCTATACTATAGTAGTTCTATAGGATATATAATAAACTAGTATAACCTAACCTTTAGCTAGTACTTCTATAAGCTAATAATCTAATAGTAGGGCTATATTAGGAAATAGTAGTAGAAATTAACTTCTAGCTAGTATAAACCTACCCTTAGCTAGTACTTCCTAATTAGGAAATAGTAGTAGAAACTAGCCTCTAGTCCTACCCCTAGCTAGCGCTTCCTAATTAGGAAATAGTAGTAGAAACTAGCCTCTAGCCCTACTCCTAGCTAGCGCTTCCTAATTAGGAAATAGTAGTAGAAATTAACCTTAACTATCTATAGTACTAAGAATATATCTACGAAAAGAATAGGTATATAATAATAGGTCTAAAAAGAAGATTATAGGCTTTAGACTATTTACTAGTAGATTTTAAATTCTTCTCTAGGTATCTACTCTAGTAGAAGGATACTTTAATTATAAATTAGTTATAGTATATATAATTAGAGGAGAGGTAGTAATTAAGGTTTATAAAGTAGCTATAGAAGAGTAAGGATAAGAACTATTTATCTTTAGGGAGAGTAGTACTAATCTCCTAAAAAGTAAGACTAAAGCTAAAATAAGAATTTAAGCCTAGAGTATATTTAGACGTTATACTTCTTCTCTATCTAGAGAGTATCTAGATATACTAATATAATATCTATAACTAGAATTTATAGATCTTCCTAGAGTATTCTATTAGTATACTAAATCTATAGTAATATATTATTATAATTTATACTAGATTAATAGTCTTTTATAAGGACTCTATAATATAGCTAGAATTTAACCCTATATATTTATACCTTTAATAATATAGGAGAGAGCTATAAGGAGAAGATATATAAATAGAACTAATATAGAAATAGCTTCTTATTTTACCCTACTATAAATAGCTAGGTAACCTAATACTAGAGCCTTTTAGACTATATATATAACTCTTCTACTAGATACTATTCCTACTATAGTACTATAAATATCTAGGTAATCTACTACTAGAGCCTTTTAGACCCCTCTACCTCTATATATAACCCCTTTACCTAATACTAATTCTTTAGAAAGGTAGATTACTAGTATTAAAGTTAGGTTTTTACGCCTTAAGAGACTAATTCAATAGTTACTAAGTAGGAATACCTAATACTATAAGAGAGATTATAGTATAGTATTAATTTCCTAAATTATCTTCGTCTAATAGTTAGTTCTTTCTTATTCTTTTTATTTTTATTATTATAGAGACTAGTTATTATAGATATAACTTTTTCCTAGTTTCTATCTTTATCTACTATAGTTGTATTTCTTACTTAGCTCTTACTATAGATATATCTAATATATATATAAATAGAATTTAAGTTACTTAGAGATAAAATATTATTTCCTATAAATTAGGAAGGTTAATTCTTAGTTTATAGTTTAGGGTATATAATATATATAGCCTCCTTAAATAATATTTCTACTAGAATAATCTACTATACCTCTAGGTAAGGATATACTAACTAAGGCTCCTTAAAGCTATTTATAGCCTTTATAGCGTACGTAATACTAAAGAACTAATTATTCTATCTATGTAGAAACTACCTAGCGAAAATAGTTACCTAGATAAAGGTACTATTACTATTAAAGGATAAATCCTCCCTAATTATTTCTACTACTACTTCTTAATTCCTACTATTACTACTACTTAACCCTAGTAGTAATAAAACTAGTAATTTAAGAGCTTTAATAGAGAGCTCTAAGATAAAGACTCTACTCTATATACTAATAGATATAGTTACTTATTACTTAACTTATAGGACTAAGTATACCTAGTATAGATCTTTTCCTATATAGAGTAGTAGGTCGCTATTCTTAATTATAAGGTAGTACTTATAGCTTCTATCTAGAGTAGTAAAGTAGGTTATTAATATATAATAGGTAATTAATACTACCTAGAAATAAGCTTATAAACTTCTAGTCTTATATTACCTACTATAAATTTAACTTTCTATTAAAGTAAACTCCCTTAGTTTTCCTTTAAAAGGGGCTAGGTAAGTACCTATAGGTTAATTATTAAGCTATACTTCTAGTTTATTTATCTTAACTTCGCCCCTTACTACTAGGTCTTTAAATTTCACTTCTATAGTATATAAATCTTCTAAGGCTTTTAATACTAGTACTACTATTAAAGTTATAGGAGGAATATAACTTAAGATAAAATAGAGTAACTTATTAAGGAGTTAATAGGTAAAAGCCTCTAAGCTCTTACTTATAAAGTACTATATCTAAAAGCTAAAATTAGACTATAAAACTACTTATAAAAAGCTACTTCTAAAGGATTACTTAGCTATATTAGATAAATAACTTATAGAAAGCTTCTTCTAATTACTTTTTTTAAGTAAGGCTATACCTACCTATTAAATTATTATTTATCTACTTAACCTAAATCTATATTTTATATATTTATATTCTACTAACCTATTCTTAATAAGATATTAACTAACCTTATATATTAATATAGGGAAGAGCTAGTATTCTATAAAGTAGTCTTATAGGATATTACTATTTACTATAGGGGTATAAGAGAGCTATAATAGGCGCTAAAAACTATATCTCTTATTAGTACTTATAAAGTAAGTACTATATTATATTAGGCTATCTAGATTAGTAATAAGATATATAACTTAAGAAAGGAAGTAGGAAGAAGTATTAGTTAGAAGGCGACTAATATTTATATAAATCTAAGAACGCTTATATATATAGACGTAATAGGCGATTACTAGAAAGATTCTAAGTATATTAATTAGGTATATTTATTAGATTATAATATAGAAGGCTATAGTAAGTAAATAGTATTAACTATATTAATTTAATTATAAGGCTAATTAAAATAGCGTTATTTAATAGCTAAAGCTACCCTATAATATATAATAAAGGGACCTAATTAAAAGTATAACCTATATAAGAGAAACTACTATTACTATATAATTCTTCTATAGAAGGAACTTAAGCGATATAAATATTAATTTATAACTATCGACTATTAACTAGTATTTAGCTTCTTTAAGTATAAGTCTATAAGTAGCATCTCTTATAGCTACTAGGTATACTATATTATAAGTAGAATATAGAAATCCTCTAAGATTATTAAGAAGGTACCTTAGAAGACTAAAAAGGACTTTTATACTAATAATCTTAAGATATAATAACTAGTATAACTTACTACTTTATTCTTTAGTATTAATAGGCCTCTATATCTAAGTTAATATAATTATTATTAACGTTAATAAGAACCTCCTCGAAAGGGTTTAAGACGTCTTAGTACTAGTATCTTTATCCTTACTACTAGTATCTTCGCTATTATTTCTCTCTAAATTATTTCTATCTCTATTATCTCTATTATTATCTTTATTACTATAGATCTCCTTATATATTAGCTTATAAGCCTCTAGGTACTTTTCTTTTAAGTATTTCTTTACTTCTTTTATATCCTTGTATATTTTAGGGTATTTAAGTACTAGGTACCTTAATTTTATTATACTTAGCTATTAAAGTCTTTTATATTAGGGTACGCCTATAGTCTATATTATCTAAGTAGTATATTAGAGAAATATTAGTATAGTAATACTAATATATAAGAGATAAAGTACCTTAAATAATATTTAATATATACTAGTACTAGTATATAGTATATAGTTATATAATAAATAGTAGCTATAATAACTAGTAGCTTCTACATAATTTATAGGTCTCTATCTACTCTATTACTAAATACTACTATAAGATAGACTATAATACTTTATACTCTTTATACTTAAAAGGGTATACTATACTAATTAGCTTAAGACTAATCCTACTTTCCTAAAGTATAAAAGGGTATATTAAACTAATTAGTATAATTCTATAATTCAGCTTACTAATATAATTAGATAAGTACGCCCCTTAGTACCCTCCTACTACCTAGAAGAGTATAATAAGCTAATTAGCCCTAGTAGTATATATATAGTATAGGGCCCTCCTATAAACGGGTTACTAGCGCGACTCTATATAGTTCTATCTAAATCGACCCTTTCTATATAAATTCTATTAGTATAGTAGCTTATACTAGTAATCTACTTATAGGAAGGGGGTATAGTAGAGGTTTTAGTAACTTACTTATATATTTACTATAATTAGAGCTTATAGACTTATGCCTTATAATAACTCTATTAATTATACCTACTACCTTAGCGTTATAATTAGATAGACCTATTATACCTATTATATATATATACTATCGTAATAATAAGTAGTACTAGCCTAATACCTTCTAATATATAACTATTACTACTTCTCTACTACTACTATTCTATATATACTATTAGTAGGTTTACTCTTACTTATTATATCTTCTTATATCTATTATACCTCCTATTATTATATATATTATCTCCTAGTCGCGCCTTATAGTAGTATTACTATTTTCGACGTTATTTTATTACTATTATTACTAGCTAACTATAAGTATAGGACGATAAATTACTTTAAATATAGTTTATTATATATAGAGAGTTATTTATAGTATATTACTCGTATCTATAACTTATAGGTAGTTAGATACTAAATAGCGTAGGTTATATATAAGAGCTATAGTATCTACTTCCTAGTCTATAAGTTTCTATTAGTATATATTTATAGAAGTAAATAGAAAATATAGTACTTATAAGGCCTAAAGATACTAGTTAGCTCTATAATAAAGCGCGCTAGTAGCGTATTATAGCGTTTATCCTTAGGTCTACCTTTTAATAGCTACTAGTAATATAATATAGCTATAAAAGGTATACCCTACTAATATACTTTATTACTCCTTAGGCTAAATTACTCTTTAGCCTACCCTAAAACCCTACTAAAAATCGTAAAAACTATACCTTAATATCTTAATAACTATCTAATAATAAATTCTAAAATTTTATAATAAGCTTCTTATACTAACTTAGAAGTACCTATAGTAGTACTATAGTAATATACCTAGCCGTTATAAAGATACTAAGTTTTAGCCCCCTATTATAGTAACTACTATAGCTCCTATAATACTACTATTACCTATCTAAGCTATAAGTTTAGAGAGCCTAAGGAGAGCTTAGAGAGCCTCTAGAGTATAGGTATAATATAGAGGCCTTATACTAAGCGTATAAGCTATACTCCTAATATATATCTTCTAACCTAAACTATTATTTAACTTTCTTTTATTACGTAATATCTTATATTATACCTAGGTATTATATATAGTATATTAATTAAGCTTCTAAATTAAGCTCTAACGTCCCTACTTATTACCTTTTATAATACTCCTAATTTTAAGCTAAATTAAAATACCTCTAGAACTATATAATAAATTTACCTTATAAGTTAAATAAGAGACTTAAAATAGCTTTTTAAAGATAGAATTAAAATTCTAGAATTTATTATTAGGTAGTTTTTAAGATATTAAGGTATAGTTATTACGATTTTTAGTAGGTTTTTAGGGTAGGCTAAGGAGTAATTCAGCCTAAAGAGTAATAAAGTATATTATATATAGCTACTATATAACTAAGTAAAGGATATATACTATTATTTTAGTAAGGATTAGTAATTATTTTAATTAGACGGCTTTAATTAGAAGTACTAATAGGAGTTATAACCCTATATAAATTCAATTACTACTTATAGCTATATATCTAACTATATATAGAAAGTAATATTAATTAGGTCTAAGGCCTAGTAGAATATATTAAATAGATTATAATAGTAATATAGGCGTTATAGTAGCCCTATAAGAAGTATCGCTTATTCTATCTTAAAGATAAGCTATTATAAATTTAATAGTAAGGTATTAATATTAGCGTATTTTTTATATAGGTATAGTATTAGAGATAAAGAAGTAGCCTTAGTATTAAGTCTAAGTAAAATATTATATAATTAAAGAGCTATATTAGTAGTACTTAGCTTATAAGTTAAAGTACTAATTTTTATTCTAGTATAGTAGTTATTCTATTATAAGTAGATAGATATTACCTTTATAGTACCTAGGCTACCTCCCTACTTATATTTATATCTATTTATAGGAATACCTTATTATAAAGAGATTATTATTTCTTTATAGTATAAGCTCTAAGAATAGATATAAGTATACTACCCTTTATATATAGCTATATATAGTAATCTATTTTTATTAATTTAGATTATAAAGGTATATTAAGGCTCTCCTTTTATAAGGAGAGAGTAAAGAAGTATAGATAATAATATATAAAGTAGGTATTAAAGCCTATAATAAAAAACTAAGAAGGCGCTTAGATAGTCTATTAAGGAAATATTACTAGTATAGAAAATTAGAAAGAGTAGAGCTTACTATATTTATATAGTTTCCTAAATAAGGTAATTTCTACTTATATATATCAAATAAATAAATCCTATAGCTTAATACTCTAGAAATAATAGTATAATATTTTCTATCCTCTAAATAGAAATACTTAGATTAGATAGATAGCTTACCTATAAGTAAAGTAAGAATTTCCTAAAGATATAAAGAAAAAAGTTAAAGGAACTAAAATAATAGTAAAAGAGTTAAGTAATACTACTTTTCTAGCTAACTTAAATTATAAATTCCTAGATTTACTATAATTTTCTCTAACTATTTTAAGAGAGTAATATATATACTTACTTAAGTAGCTATTTAAATATATTAAGTAAAGTTACTAGTTAAATATACTAAGAATAGTTTTATAAGGAGATTAGAGTAGAGAGGTCCTCTTAAGCTTTCTATTAGCCGTAAATCTATTATAGAGGTAGGATAATTACTAGAACCTATTAAATTAGCTCTATTAAATAGAGAAGAATATACTTAAAGTTTAAGGCTAATTAAGATATAGAAATAGTCTTTATTATAGGCTCTTATATAACGTAAAGTACTACCGAGATAGTTATACTACCGAGCTAGTTACTAAAAAATATACTAAAAAATCTAAAACCTAACCTCTACTATCTCTATAACTATAAGATAATAAATCTAAAAATTTAACTAATTACTATCTAATCTTTTATTTATTAAACTTTTAAAGTATATAGCCTAGTAGTTCTTAAAATAGTAGAATCTTTAGCCTTAAAAATACTCTTTTCTTAATAACTCTAGTATAGCTAGACTATATACTCTAAAAATTTAATAGATAAAAGTTTATATATATAGTAGTAATTTATTAAATTTTTAAGATTTATTATCTTATAGTTGCGGAGATAGTAGGGGTTAAGTTTTAGATTTTTTAGTATATTTTTTAGTAGCCGGCTTAGTAGTATAACTATCTCGCTTTACGTTAGTAGTAATAATAGTATACCTTAATTATAATAGGCTCTTATAAACTTTTAGTACTTATCTATAGGTTTATAGCTTATATACATTTTAATCTAGAATACTTTCTATAGTCTACTATTCTAGCGCGCGATAACTATCGTTTATAATAGATAGAGTATATATTTTATTATAGTTAATTATAGTATTAGGGTATCTCTATAGATAGTATAAAATATTAAGATTAGAAAGGTACCTTTAAAGCTTTATAGGTATTACGTACTTATATTTTTAAACTCTAAGATATAATAGCTTCTATTCTTACTATAATCGAACTTAAATTTAACTATATATTACTATTTATAGAGTAGGTAATTTAAAATAGAGCCTAATCCTACTTTTAGGCTCTTTAGGTTCGTAGTATTTAGTACCTTATACTAGTATATAATACTATCCTACTCTTAGTAAATAGGTATATATATATAGATTATAGTATACTACTATTATACTTACTAGTTAAGTATTTTTATAAGTAAGGTAATTCGCGTAATCTCTTCTAGTTAGACTAACTTTAAAGACTTATTAATAGTCTATTTAGGCTAGAAGCTTAAAGACTAAGTCTAATAACTATTATTAGAAATAAATAGAAATCTAATTTTATATAAGAAAATTTCAGTTATAGAACTACCTATAAATTCGTTAGAAAGTAATCTACTAGTAGAATATAGCTATATCTTAATCTATCTATAACTTCTATAGACTATCTAATACTACTAGTAGACTATTATAAAAACCTAAATTATTAAAAATTAGGTACTTACGATACTAGAGATATTAAGTACTACTAAATAATATAGTAATCTCTCTACTAGCTATCTAAAAGTATATATATAGACGTACTCCTTTAATTTACTAATATTTTCTACTTTTTCTCTATAGATCGCGTAGTAACTAGTGCTATAGCTAGAGGTTAGCCTCTCTATAACTTTATTAATTAAGATATTCCCTAGTATAGTTATAGTTATAGATATATTCTACCTAGATATAAGGGTTAAGAAGGAGGCTAGGGATATTTTCTTATTACTACTAAGAGAGGAGATAGAAACTCTTGAAAATAGAATAAATAAATAAATAAATAAGGAAATTAAACTTAATCTATATAAATAGTTCTAATCTATTAAAGTAATTACGTACACCTTAAAAGAAACGTCTAGTAGTAGGCGTATAAAGGAGTAATTAATATAAAGATCTAATAGGGTATAAGAGCTTAAAGAAGAGATTTAAGAGCTATTCTCTATAACTTACTTTACTAGCTTCCTCTATATAGTATTCGCGTACCTCCTATATTCCTCTAGTATTAATTTTAACCTCGCTTAAGTATCTAGGATTTATAACCCTATAGTAGCTAATTTATTAAAGTATTTTTCTAACTTTCTTAAATACTTTACTATATTAAATGATATAAGCGTATTTATAGCCCCTATACTAGCTTCTAGTATAATTCTAGATAGTTATCTACTAGATATACCTTATAAGTAGGATATTTTAAGCTAAATATAATTAGCTAACCTTTAGATAGTATTTAATTATAATTACGTTTTTAAAACTATTTATAAGTTAGTATTTTATAGCCTAGTTACCTTAAATAAACCTTATAGCTTTATTTTACGTAGCGAACTTATAGTTATAGTTAAGAAATACCTACTTTCGTACTTTAAGTAGCTTAGTAATAGTAAATTAGCTATAAAGATTTATTCTAATAATCTTACACGATACTATTAATAGTAGAAAGGGGTTTAATATACTAGTATATATCTCTACTACCTATAAAGGAGGCTATAGTATAACCTACTATATAGATACTACCTTTATAAGAATTAGGTAGTAGTCTTTAGTAAGCGTAGTAAAGATAACTCTTAGGGAAATCCTAGTTCGTTACTATTTTCTATATATATAGAAGATACTAAAGGAGATAAAAATTAAGGTATATCCTCTAACTACTAGGGCTGGATTTATATATATTAAGAGAGGAGGAGTCTATAGGATTATACCTCTAATAATTATAAAATATATATAAGATTATATTAATCTCCCTATACTACTATAGTACTTTATAAAGGTAGCTTTTAGGGTTAGTATAGGTAGGCTAACTAAGAACTTATTAATAGGGTATATACTAACTATATTAAGAGGTAGTAATTATAATTAATTATTATATTAATAGTAGACCTTTAGAAGAAGCTATATAGAAGTTTCCCTAGATAATAGATAGTATATTTAAAAAGCGAAGATCTCTTAATATCCTAATTCTCTCTAAAGTAATCTAAGTAGGGATAGTAATCTTAACTAATTATTAAAAATAGAAGTAAAAAGATAAAGATCTAGGAATAATTACGAAGTAGGCTATAAAAATTAATTTAACCTAGAAAAGCCTTTACTAGAGTAAGGAAACTACTCTAAAAAGCGATATTAAAATAACTTCTATTCTATATAAGAGGCTTAAAGCTACTCTAGTTAACTCTAGAATAGGATACTATATTATAATCGCCCTTTATTACTTTATAGCCTTACTTAAATAGACTCTTATTATAGTTATATATAATTTCTAATAAGGTAAGTATAGTAGATATTATTTAAGGTATTTTAAAGGAAACTATAGCCTTAGTATTAACTAAAAGATTATCTAGAGGTATAAAATATAGTATAGATTAAATAGGAGCTAGCGAACTAGCGTTATACTTAGGGCTATAGTAGTAGTATTAATATACTAATATATAAGGAGATTCGTTAGAGGGCGTAAAGGCTATAGTACTAGATATAGAAGATTTATTATCCTTTTTCTTATTTCTTTTTTTATTAGCTATTTTACTTTACCTATATATAATATTTAGCTTATAAAATTAAATAGATTATAGTTATTCTTATAAGTTTTCTATATAGCGTTTTAGTTTTATATCCTTTAATATTCTTTTAGGTTATCTACTTAAGTCTAATCTTTATAATAGTAAGTATAGGCTAAATCTTTAGAAGGGAATTAAGTCTAATTATTATAGGTATAGGGATAAATATAATTATTAAAATTATAGAAATAATTCTAGTTATTATAACTAGAGAAATAGTATTCTATTATAAGGTTAAGTAGAAGTCTAAAATAAAAGTCTTAGTCTATAGAACTTATAATATAGCTATAGTTAGGTATATTTATAATTCTTATAAGATTACTATTTTAGGTAAGATACTTACTATATACTAATATAGCTACGGAAAAACTACCTAGGATACTATATTACTAGTATTAAGTAGTAATCTTAGCTATATAATTTATATTATATACGTAACTACTTAAGTATCTATTCTAACTAGGTAGTAAGACTTATTATTATCTATTATCTAACTAGTTATATTAAAGATCCTTAATACCTACCTTTTACTATCTATTACTATCTATAATAAACTCCTAAAATCTAAGTAATAATATATCTATTAACCCTACCTATATAGTAAGGTATATTAATATTATAAGCGTTAAATACTACTTACCTTATAACTATTTATAGGTTAGTAATTAGGATTTTAATAACTAATACTATTAAGTCCAAGTTTTTCTAAACTTAGTTTAGTACTAGTTAACTCTAAAGAGTATAGAAGTTAGTAGACTTAAAAGAGAGAACTACGCGCTTAAGTAGGAGCTTAATAAGAGAAAAGGCCTTAAAGTAATTATAGAGCTAGAATAGTACGCGTAATACTAATTTAAACTAGATCTATTAAGTAAATATAATTAAGATAAGTCCTCTAAGAGGAGCCTATTAATTAGGATTAAAACTATAGCTTTAGGTAGTAAGACTATAAATAAAAGCTAATAGTTAAAGCGTAGAAAGCGAAACTAGCTAGGCTGTATATTTATATAAACTAATATATTATAAGTTACTATTTATACTCTTTATCTTATAATAATATACTCTATATACTCGCGTAAATAGTATAATACTTAGCGTAGTTATATAGGCTATAATAATATAATATTTTATTATAGCCTATATATAGCCTAGTACTTAGTATATAGGACTATTTAGTAGTATATAGAGTCTTTAGGTTCCCTACTAGATATAAAAAATAATATTATTATATCCTATCTATATTTATTATTATAGTAATAAATATTTATTAAAGTTCTAGGCTTACTTTACACTATACTATACTACTTTATACCTTTAATCCTAAGTAAATATTACTAAATAGTATAGATTTAACTATTATTATTATATAATAAGACGAGCCTAGGTAATATAATAAGTAATTTATAAGTAGTACTAATATAAACGTAATTTAGATCTAGGTTAATAACTAAGACTACTTTAAAGTCTCCTACTTTATACTTATAGAAGTTCTATAGTTTAGAATATTCCTTTTATAGGATTAGAGAATAAATAAATATATATTAGCTAAAGATAACTATACTATAGTATAGGTTCTACTACTTATATTATACTATTAGCTATCTAAACTTCCTCTTAAAATACCTTCCTAGTAACTCTATAAGCTTATTATACTATATAATAAGTATAATATTATAGACCTTATACTTCTATATATTAAAAACTAAAAATAGATTAATAACCTATAGATAGATAGGAAGCCTATTTATAGAGACTAGTAGAACTAGATTTAGATCCTAGGAGTTTTATATACTACTAAAGAGTAATATAATAGGCTAAGAAAAGTTCTTAATATTATAGTAGCTAATATAACTAGATTATAGGGCGAGGGCTAGGTATTAAGACTATCTAAAATAAATAAAGATAATAATCTATATATTATAGAAATTTAATACCTATAGGTACTATATTTAAACCTTAATAGTAAGAAGCCTCTAGTTCTCTATATCTCTCTACTTACTAACTTAGTAGATTTACTATAAGATTATTATAAGTAGCTATAGAATAAATTTAAAGATAAATATAACTAATTATAAAGGGTTTAGATCTTATAATAGGTATCTAATAGAGATATTAGGAGAATATATTAGTTATAGTATAGAGTTTATTAGGGGATTCCCCTTATAGTATCTTTATAAGAATAATTACCTAAACTTACTCTCTTTCTATAGAGTATACTTAGTAATATATAAAATATAGTTATAAAGATAAGGGAAGATCTAGATAGAGGGTTAATATAGAACTAAGTTCTAGTTACTTATACTAAATACTACTAATACTAGGTCTAGGGTTCTTAATTATATTACTATAAGCTTAGTAACTAAGTTTACGCCTACTCTTAGTTTATACCTACCTCTAGTTTACGCCTACCTCTCGCGAATACGCCTACCTAGCTTAGTACGTAATAACTAAATAATAACGCTTATATTTAAAACTATATATAGAGGGGTATAAAAAATAAAGAGTAATTCTTTTTTTAACCTTTTTTAAAGTTATATATCTTAACGACTATTATTGCTAGTAAAAAAATGAAATATTAATTTTATAGAGAAAAAGGTAAATTTTTATTTTCTAATAAAAAATTAGTAATATTATATAATCTATATTATTATATTTAGTATTAAAGTAGGGGTATTTTTTTACTTTATTTTTAAAGTAGTATAACTTTATAATTTACGTTTAAAAAAGTCCAATTTTTTAACTAAGCCTAGTTTAGTTAGTAAAGATTATATAATGAAATTTATAGTATAGGTTACTTAACTAAGTAATTTTTTAGAATTAGTAGAAAAAAATAAAAAAAATAGATTAATAGTTAGCTTACGTAATAGATTACTAAAATATTAGTCTATAGCTACTAAATTAGTATTTTTTAAAATTTTAACTAAATTCTTTAAGTTAGTACTAAATCTCTTGAAACTCGACTCTAACGTCTAGCTTCTATTAGAAGCTAATAACTCTCCTAATAAGATAGCTACTATCTTAAAAAAGAAATTTAAATTTTTTTATAATACTATTAATAGAATTAAAAAGAAAAAATATAGAAAAGTAGAGGATATAAAAAGATATAAAGAAAGACCTACTAGGGTTTTTAAAGAAGAAAAAAGAGTAATTATAAAAGATATAATTTAAAGCCCTAAGAAGATAAATAAGAGATTAATACTAGAAAATAATCTAAGTACTAGTATAAGAAAGTTATAATACTTTTTAGAAGGAGAGAGAGTTACTACTAATATATATACTAAAAAGTCTTTAAATTTTAACTAAATTAACTAAATAAAAGACTTAAGTACAGTAAATAGTAATAAAAGATAGTAGAAAAGAAAGAATTTAATCTAAAAAGGATTATACTTTTAGATAAAAGCTATATATAAAGAGGGTATATAGTTATATAAGAATACTATAGAACAATAGGCTCTATTAAGACTAGAAAGTAATTAGTTTCTATAACTTATAAAAGTAAGTTTAAAAAAAATCCTAGTATACTATTTTTTTCTATCTTCTATTATCTTTTTTCTATTTAATTAGTTTTTTTATTATATTAATACTAACTAAGTAATATCTAGAAATATAACTATTATAGTTTAGATATCTATTTAGCTAGGAGAATAATCTAAATTAACTATTAAAAGAGACTCTATAAATACTTTATCTTTAGATAATAGAAGATATATATAAGAGATACTTACTCTAGTAGTTAAAAAGTATATATATTATAGTAAGTAACTCTACCTCCTTTTTACTCCTTTTTCTTTTATATATATATTTATTAGTTATATTTCTAAAATATATACTAATTATCTATATAGGCTAGATATTTTAGTAAGATAACTATAATATTAATAAAACTAAAGCTATTAAGGATAAGTTTTAAAGGAATAAAGTTAAGCTTTATCCTTACTCTACCTTTAGTCTAGATTTAAATCTTATTAAAAATATATAGAATCTACTTAAAGATAGGCTAAATAAACGCCCTAGAAAGAGTTTAGGTATAGGGATTAATTTAAAGAGTATAGAAGCTTTTAAGCTTACTAAAATAGAAGAGTAGAACGCTATAAGCTAGTAGGCTATATAAAATAATATTCTATCCTTACTTCGAAGTTAGGAGGCTATTAAAATAGTTATAGGCTATTAGACTAAGTATTTATCTAGTCTAATATATATTTATTAACTAAAGTCTAAAAAAACCGAGTTTCTTTATAAATATTAATATAGTAATACAATATATCTATAAAGCTAGTATATAATAGGTTTAATATAGATAATTAATATATATAAAATATAGGGAAAAAGATACTTTAAATAAAAAGTTATAAGCTATTAAATACGGCTTAAAAATATACCCCTATTTTAGTGAGCTACTATAGCTAAGTTACGATTACTAAGCTATAGATTTTTATATAACCTAAAAGAGCGGGTTTTTCTCTTTAAAGATATCTATTTTTTATAGTCATAGCTCTTATATTAAGGAAGTTATAATACTTTAAAAAAGGTTAAAAAATAAATTACTCTTTATTTTTTACACCCCTCTATATATATAGATACTAGAGTAAGAGCTATAGGTTAAGCTACTATAGCGTTTATAGCTTTCTTAATCCTCTTTTATTAATAACTATATAGCTTAAGCTACTACTCTATCTATTATAGCCTTAATACTCTTAGTATTACTAAAGTACTTATTCGTATTAAGTCTAACTCTCTTTCTTATTTACTAAGCTTATTTAAAGTATACTTTATATTTATACCCTATTTTAGGTATAAAATACTCTAATTAGGGTATATTTATAATTATTAATATACTAAGACCTATTTTTAGTCTTATAGTAAAATAGCTTTATAGCTTCTATAATAACTTTATAAGTAGCTATATACTCTACCTAATAGGCTAATACTATAATATCTAAGAACTTCTTTCCTTTTAGTAAGTATTATATAATAATATAGAAGGAGTATAATAAATACTACTTGCGTAAATTTATTAGCTATAAAATACTACTTAATATATCTTAGCTATATACTAGTAAAATACTATAGGCGTACCCTAGTAGTATTAATTAGGTATTAAGGCTAATAGAAGAAGATATAGCTATAGCTATTATAATAGAATGTTTAGTTTTAGAGGATCTTAAGGAGTAAATCGCCTAAGCCTAGTTCTATACTAGGTTACTAATAAGTAGTTTTATATATAATACCTAGATTACGTAAGAAGGAATATAGCTTCTTTATTCTATCTTAACTAGAATAGAAGATAAATACCTTCTTCTTTCTCCCTATTTAGTACCTTATACTAGTAGTAACTAAGATATTTTTTATAGTATTTACTCTTATCTATCTAGTATTTACGTTATCTTACCTAATTTTATACTTATACTATATAAAGAAGGTATATATAAGGAATATAATAAAATAATTTACTCTAAAATTATATAGTTTATAAAAGCTTATAGCGCCCGCGATAGTTACTATCTACCCCCTAAACTACCTACCTTCTAATCCTTTAGATATAATCGCCTTAAGTAATTTCTTCGCGTAGATATAGATAGTCGACTAATAAATACCCTTATAATACTCTTTTACTAGACTTCTAATACTATAGAGTATATAATCCTAGAAATAACTATATATAGTATAATAGAGCTAGCTAATATTAAAGCTATTCTATCTAATAAGATAGGTTAGTATATATATCTAGTAATAATTAGCTACTAACCTTTTTAGAGAGTTTAAGGTTTAGCCCTATTCTATAGTTCTTAAACTAATATTTAGTAAGGGTATATTTATATAAGATAATATAAGCTAGAAGAATTCTAGAGATATAGCCTAGCGCTAATTTTAATATATATACTATTAAACGCTTAAGGTATTTTAGGTTACTATAGATAAATTAGTTTAGCTTATCTAGCTTTATCTAGGTATTATTAATCTCTAGGTATTATTCTTCTAACTTACCCTTAAAATAACTATAGCTTTCTTATTTAGTAAGTCTATATAGAGTCTTACTACTCTAGAAGGCTTAGAGGAATAAAGATTTATAGCTACTCTTAATATTACCTAAAAGTATATAGGAAAGTAAATTTATCTTATTAAATTTTAGTAGCTTATTAATAATAAGTATAAATAATAAGCTTATAAAGATATTTATAGATTTATCTACTAGATTATCTAGAGAAGGCTTACTAGAGATTAAGCTAAGTATAATATAGTTAAAAGAACTAATTTCCTTAATACTCTTATATAAGATATCTCTAATCTAATTATACTTTAGGGTTAGGTCCTAAATTTACTTATAGTAGGAAGAGATATAATAGCTAGTCTACTTACTTAGACTTTATAAGTTCTTAAGCCTTTACTTTAAATTTAAAGCCTTTACTTACTTTTACTAGCTATCTTCTAGTTTATTACCTATAAGTTATATAAAAGCTACGCAATAAGGTCTCTAGTATATATATTATTAGTATAGATTTAAGATAAGAAAGCCTTTAGAAAATACCCTATCTATAAAGTATACTTAAAGAGAGTTTATATCTCTATTTCTACTTATCTTTATAATCTATTTATTAATAAGATTACCTAGTACTCTAGCTATACCCTCTAGTTCTCTTAAACTTTTATACTACCTTATAGGATATAATTCTTCCTACTAGTAGAGGGTCTACGTACTAATCTCCTATTTCTATTCCTAAAGGAATAACTATAGCCTTTTACGTATATATATTATATAGAAAAGTAGATCTATATAGAATAGATACTAAGTTATTTTATCTAGAAAGATAGGATAAAGATATAGCCCTAAAGGCTAATACTATTAATACTAAATAGGGTTATATCCTCTTTTAAAGAGGGCTATAAGCTTATATTAGAAGTAAGTATCTCTTATATTTTTACTAGTAAGGGCTAAAAAATACTAGCTAACTTTATATTTAGGCGATTTCGCACTAATAGAAGTAGCGTATATAATTATTTATCTCCTTTATAAGTTTCTAAAAATTAAACTTCCTATAGGCGATACTATAGACTTAGTTAGTATTAAGTAATAAGAGCTAATCTTAGTAATATTAATTAAAAATAGCTATAAGGTTAAAGTAAGTTAATAAAATATAGTAGTATAAGGTATATAGTATTATTATATACTATTCTTATAAATATAAATATATCTATATTATAGTAGCCTACTATCTATAAATATATTCTAAATTTATTCTAAATTTATATTATAATTAATAAATATATTTATAATTACTATCTAGAGAGATACTAGTATTAGACGTAATATTAGGGGGTAAGATAGTATATAGGGTACAAGTAGTATAGTTATATATAGTATATAAGTCTACTAAGTATAAACTATAGAGGGTCCCTATTATATAGGAGGAGGGTACTATACTAAGCGTCTAGAGCTTAGCGTATAGAACGCCTCTTATACTAAATCTATATTAGTTCTACTAGGCCCTCTAGATATACCT